>JAHHZJ010003898.1:0-46393 GCA_021437245.1 Aegilops speltoides | reverse complement strand
CAGACCAGATTTAAGCATCGAAAAAGGAGAAAATCTCATCGTATTCAACACCTTGAACTTGTTGAAAACCTTCCAACAAGTCAGCTTTGTAGATAGTAACACTACTATCAACGTCCGCCTTCCTCTTGAAGATCCATTTATTTCTTATGGTTTGCCAATCATCGAGCAAGTCCACCAAAGTCCACACTTTGTTCTCATACATGGATCATATCTCGATTTTATGGCCTCAAGCCATTTCATGGAATGGCTCATCATCGCCTCATAGTCCATAGGTTTATCATGGTCTAGTAACATGACTTTCGTAACAGGATTACCGCACTCACTCGTGTGGACCATACTCGAAGACCTACAAGGTTCTCAGTAGTAACTTGATCTCAAGTTTCATGATCATCATCATTAGCTTCCTCACTAATTGGTGTAGGAATCATCGAACTGATTTCAATGATGAACTATTTTCCAATTCGGAGAAGGTACAAATTACCTTATCAAGCTTCTACTTTCCTCCCACTCACTTCTTTTCGAGAGAAATTCCTTCTCAGAAAGGATCCAAATTTAGCAACAAAATCTTGCCTCGGATCTGTGATAGAAGGTGTACCCAACAGTTCCTTTGGGTATTCTATGAAGACGATTCCGATTTGGGTTCGAGCTTATCAGATGAAACTTTTTCACATAAGCATCGCAACTCCAAATTTTAAGAAACGACAACTTAGGTTTATTGCTAAACCATAGTTCATATCGGTGTCGCCTCAACGGATTTAGATGGTGCCCTATTTAATGTGAATGCAGTGTCTCTAATGCATAACCCCAAAACGATATTGGTAAATCAGTAAGAGACATCATAGATCGCACTCATATCCAATAAAGTGCGGTTACGACGCTTGGACACACCATAACGCTGTGGTGTTCTGTATGGACTGTGAAACTATTTCACATTGTTTTAATTGAAGACCAAACTCAGAACTCAAATATTCATCTCCACGATCGTAACGCAGTAAACTTTATTTTCTTGTTACAATGATTTTCCACTTCACTCAAATTCTTTGAACCTTTCAACTATTTCAGACTTATGTTTCATCAAGTAGATATACCCATATCTCGCTCAAATCATCCTGTGAAGGTCGAAATAACGATACTTTGCCACGAGCCTTCATACTCATTGGTCTCGCATACATCAAGATGTATTATTTTCAATAAGTCAAGAGTTCGCTCCATTGTTCCAAGAACGGAGTTTTAGTCATCTTGCCCAAAAGGCACGGTTCGCAAGCATCAAATGATTCATAACCAAGTGATTCCAAAATCCATCTTTATGGAGTTTCTTCATGCGCTTTACAATCGATATGACTCTAAACGGCAAGTGACACAAATAAGTTGCACTATCATTATTAACTTTGCATCTTTTGGCTTCAATATTATGAATATGTGTATCACACGATCGAGATCCAACAAACCATTTTCATTGGGTGTATGACCATAGAAGGTTTTATTCATGTAAAAGTAACAACAATTATTCTCTAACTTAAATGAATAATCAGATTGCAATAAACATGATCAAATCATATTCATGCTCAACACAAACACCAAATAACATTTATTTAGGTTTAACACTAATCCCGAAAGTATAGGAGTGCGATGATGATCATATCAATCTTGGAACTACTTCCAACACTCATCGCCACTTTCCCTTCAACTAGTCTCTGCTTATTCTCAGAACTCCTGCTTCGAAGTTACTAATCTTAGCAACCTAACAAGTATCAAATACTCAGGGCTACTATAAACACTAGTAAGGCACACATCAATAATCAGATATCAAATATACCCTTGTTCACTTTGCCATCCTTCTTATCCACCAAATATTCAGGGCATTTCCGCTCCAAAGGACTATTTCCTTTGCAAGAGAAGCACTTAGTCTCGTGCTTAGGTCCAGACTTTGGGCTTCTTCACTTGGGCAACAACTTGCTTGTCGCTCTTCTTGAAGTTCCCTTCTATCCCTTTGCCCTTTCTTGAAACTAGTGGTCTTGTCAATCATCAACACTTGATGCTCTTTTCTTGATTTCTACCTTCGTGATTTCAACATCATGAAGACCTCGAATCGCTGCCATCCCTTGCATACTATAGTTCATCACGAAGTTCTAGTAACTTAGTGATGGTGACTAGAGAATTCTCCAATCACTATCTTATCTCGAAGATTAACTCCCTTTGTAACCGTTTAAATCCCCCAAAAAATTTTTTCTTAAAAAACAAACCTTTCGCCCAAAATTTTGGGACGGGTTGCCTCCCTTGGACGGCCCAAAACCCCCAGTAACATTTTCCAAGTCCTTGGATCCCTTTATTTTCCCTATTTCAAACCCCATTTTTAATTTAATTTCCGGGAAATCAAGAAGGTGCCCTTAATGAAACCCTTCTTTTTTCTTTTTCCCGGGTTTTTTTAAAAATTTTCCCTTCCCAAAGAAACAAAACCCTTTTTGGGAAAATTTCTTTTAAAAAGGGCTTTTGAACTGGGACCTTTTCATTAAATTTCACCTTTTAACCCCAATTTTTAAAAACCTTTTAAACCTTAAACCTTTCTTTTTTCCCTCGGTTTCAAATTTTTAAAATATTTTATTTTTAGGCCCCAAAAATTCCCTAAACAAATTTTGAATTTCAAGATTTACCAATCCAAAAGGTTTTATTTTACACCTGGAAAATTTTTTCTAGGGAAAGGGTGGTTTGGGAAAATCCCCTTTCATAAAATACCAAAATTTTCCCAGTTAAGGAATTTTCCCCGGGGTTCAGTTGAACTACTTTCAAACCGAAAATCAAAGGTTCCCCAAATTTTCTTTCCTTTTCCCTTTTTAAAGGTTGGGGGAATTTTTAAAAATAAACCCCCCTAAGATGCCCAATTTAAGATAAATATTTTAAGTTGTTCCCGAATTTTCCAAGGGGGGTTTTGTGGAAATTCCCAAATTTTTTAAGGTAACCAAAAAAAAATTTCCCAAAGTTCAAAAACTTTTCCCTTTTCCTCAAAAATTTTTCCCGTTTGGGGCTATTATTTAAAAATTACCCATTTTTATTTAAAATTTAAATTGGGCTTTCGGGAATTATAAGTTACCCCAAAAGAATTTTTTTTTGCCCAAAAAAACTTTTTAAAAATTTACAAAAATTTTAAATAAGCCATCGGGATTTTCCCCAACCTTAAATTTTAAATGCCAAATTTTTTATTTAACTTTTAGGGAAATGTAATTTGGCAAATTTGTAAAATTCCACCCGAAATCCCATTACCCATTTAAAACCCCTTTTCCCCGTTTTGAAACCCTTTCCCCAAAAAAACAAAAGAAAACCCCCAATAACCCATTTTAAACCCTAAAGATGTAAAAGGCCCCATTCCCAGGGTTTCCCTTCCCCTTGGCTCCCTTTCCTTCCTAATTTAAAAAACCCTCAAAAATTTTTCCTTTCAATTAAGGCACAATATGTTCCTTCTTTTTTTCCCCAAAACCCGGGTTCCAAGGGCCCATTCCTCCAGCCCTTTCTTTTAAAAAGCCTTTTCCCTTTTTTGGGATTTTTAAACCTTTTCCCTTTCGTTTAAACCCCACTTTAATTTTTTCCCCTTGGGAAAATTTTACCCCTCAATTGGTTTTTTTAAACCTTTAAACTTGGGAGTTCTTTTCACGACCGTTTTCCCGGGTTCACCCTTCGGGTCAACAAAATTTTTTTGGGCCACCCAATTTTTTTTTGTAAACTTTCCCTTTCAATTTGATAGGCTTGCCATTTTTTTTTCGAAAATTCCCAATTTTGCCCGGTTTTTCCCAAAACTTTTAGCCCCCTGGGTTTTTTCAACCCCGGTTCTAAACGGGCCCCCCGTTTTTCCAAAGGGCTTTGGGGCCATAAGCCCAAAGCCTTTTGGCGGGATGGGTGTCCCCTAATTTTTAGGTTGCTTTTTCCCTTGGGTTTTCCGGCCCCCCGGAGGTTTTTAAATTTTAGGCCCCAATTTTTAAAACCTTTTGGGGAAAAGCAAAAAAAAGGGTATTTAAAAAAAACAATCCCAATTAAACCCCCTTTTCTTTCCCAAATTTCCCAAGTTTTTTAGGCCGGGTTCCGTCTCACAAAATATCACATCTCACTTTTAATTATTTCCATCGACTAGTTTCCCCTTTGTTCCCTTTGGGGGCTTTTAATTAGGCTCTTTAACCCAAATTTTTCTTTAAAACTTCTTAACCCCAAATGTAACGTAAGAATTATCACCCGACCAGTTTCTGAAAACCAGGTTAAACCTTTTTGAAATTTTTGGGACATCTTAATAGCCGCTTAAGTCAAATGCTAAACATAATAAACATCACACAAATATGTGTGCATGATAGGAAACATATAGGACCCTTCGGGAAAATTTGCACCCATCACCTGTTATACAGATCTTTCCCATTTTCCATTTTTTTTTTAAAAACAATAAATATTTATCTTTAAAATTTAACCCTATAAAAAATTACATTATCATTTTTAAAAACCCATAATTAAAGGGGCAAATACCCTTAAAATAATTTAAAACCCTAACTACACCTCAAAAAGAAACATAACCTTTTAAATAAAGTATCAAGGAGGCTTAGTACCTAGTTTTCTAGATTCAAATTATTATTTTCCGTTAAAAATAGCAAATAAAAACATTTATCTAAATAAGGAAATAATAAACATTATTCTCTAATATTTCCTTAATAATCCCTTTGCCTTTGACTACCACTCCATACTTTGAGGCCTTTTGTTGACAAGTGCCTAGCCCATTTGTTCCCCTTCTACCAGTTAAAACCTATCCTATTTTCTTATTTGGTTTCTACGAAAGGATATCAACACCTTCCCACGGCATAACTAGCTCCCAAGCTTCCTGTCGAGACCCACGTCAAATGCACCAAGCTTAATCCTCCTAGGCTCGGCTAGCTTCTTACCCTTCACACTGCCGAGTCAAATGTGAAGACCCTTGCTCATTTTCCACTACATCTGGCGCCAAGGAAGGCCACTAAGGATGCATGACCCGATCCTCGCTTTCACATGCCACCATATCCGGATCAAGATACGGCGCCCACTTGAGGGGTGATGACTGGCCCTCGCCCATTTTCCACCACACCTGGAAAATCTGCTAGGCGCTGGCGCGAGAGGGTTATTACTAATGAAAAATCTTTTGGGTTTCATCTCCATAAGAGTGGCTGAGTTTTTATGTTGGCTCGCCAAGGCTATCACAACCTCCTCCTTACCCGGCTTGGGACCGGCTATGTTTAGACAACACCCCCTATCGTCTCCCGGTCAGAAGGCCCATTTTGTCCTTGCTTTGAATCGACCAAAGGGTCGTTACTAATGCCCTAGGCCTTTAGTCCCAGCCTACACAAATGGGACGATGGGCCTCCATAGGCCGGTGCAAGGAGCCCAAAGGGGTGAGGGTTTTAGTCCTAAGCAGGCACCAACCTACAAATAGGCATCCACGCTGCTAGAAGCAAACAAGAGTTGATATTTTTGTTTTTCTCCTAAACTGGGTGTTTAGGGGGTACTTTAGGTGTGTGTTAGCTAACGCACGTACGCATCTCTCTCTTATTTCCAAGCGTTTGGTTTACCAACGCTATCGCTATGCCTAAATGACGCTGATTAGTAAGAATAGGGTGCATGTCGAAGTATTAATCCTAACTTGATCAAGTTTGGATTAGTATTACTTTCGACATGCACCACATGCTTGTCAGCCTTCACTTCAATCCAATCCATATTCATTTCACCCAATCGATATATAATAACTCTTCATGCCCACATCATGCATCATCGTAATAATAATTCCTACTAATCATCATCATACAACTTCTACTCCTTATTGATAACAAGTCATACGATGACCATCCCCATAGTCATCAAACCAACCCCACTTAATTGTTCTAGGCACATGATCATCGCGATAGGTAGGACCCAAATACTTCTTTAAGGTAAAATAGCATAAAACAATATAGACCCCGACTCTCCACATTATGGAGAATGGAGATCATCCTGCTCTCCACCCTTATGCCGCCTTTTGCTTCCAAGCACCTCCTGTTTGATCGCCCATATATTTTTTCCATTCTTGATTTTCATGTCTCCACTTCTTTTAGAAATCCGCATGGATAGTTAAGATTCGTGAGGACGACTCCGCCGTATGTCCAAAACATCATACACCATGCTCATACATCGATGAGGCACACAATCATTCAAGATTATCTCTGAAAACATAAAATAACTTCAGAGTTAGCAATGATGTATTAGTTTTAGAAGTACAAAGATGCAAGGATGTCGTTGTTGGGGAATGTTGCATAAAATAAAATTTCCCACGCTCATCAAGATCAATCTATGAGTTCATCCAAACAAGAGGAGTGCATCTACATACCCCTTGTAGATCTTTAGCGGAAGTGTCTAAGAGAACGGGGTCAGGAGTCGATACCGGCTTGATCCAAATCACTGGCGACCAAATGCCAAACGGACAAAGACACTGCTGCTCAAC
The DNA here is from genome assembly GCA_021437245.1 of Aegilops speltoides. Taxonomy (NCBI): domain Eukaryota; kingdom Viridiplantae; phylum Streptophyta; class Magnoliopsida; order Poales; family Poaceae; genus Aegilops; species Aegilops speltoides. The sequence continues at coordinate 39,918 of JAHHZJ010003898.1, read as the reverse complement.
ACCGACGTGAGCGGATGACGCTCCTCGACCTTTGATCTAGCAAGGAGGAGGGAGAGGTTGATGAAGATCCAGTTAACGGCGATGCGCAGGTGGATGCAAGAAGTGTGGCATAAGCCACGAGTTTCATGAGAGGGAGAGGTGTAGTGGAGAGGAGGTTTAAGACTTCGTGGTGTGGCCGCCTCCCTCCAACCTCCTTATATAGGGCCCCTGGCGCGCCGGCCCCAGAGATGGGATCTCTAGGGGCGGTGGCCAAGGGGGTCTTGCCCCAAAGGCAAGTGGAGGCGCCTCCCCCAGGGTTCCCAACCCTAGCGAGAGAGGCAGGCCCAGAAGGCGCACAGCCTCACCAGGCTGGGCAGCCTCCCCACTTCAGCCCACGGGCCCTCCTATAGATAGGTGTGGTCCAATTGGGACCTCGGACCTTCCTGGGTCCTGCACATAATAATGCGACTCCTCAAACTCCTGATGGCCGAACCGCACTTCCTATATATTATTCTTACCTCCCGACCATTCCGAATTCCTCGCGCTTCGGGTATCTCATCCGAGACTCCGAACATCTTTCGGTTTGCTGCATACCATATCTCTCACAACCCTAAAGGCCATTTACCTTATGTGTAGACCCTACGGTTCGGGAGACATGTAGACATGACCTAGACGGTTTCTCCGTGAATAACCAACAGCGTGATCCGGATAACCCATGTTGGTTCTACCATGCTCCTCGATGATCTCATCGGATGAATCCGTCGGCGTCGAGGATTCAATCAACCCGCGTATACAATTCCTTTGTCAATCGGTAAAGTTACTCGGGCTCGAGACTCCGACGTTGGTGATCCCCAATACCTCTGCTCAATCTCAAGCGCGCAAGTCACTTTACTTGTAACCAGAATGCATGATCCCTGCGGATCAGACACTTGGTCACTTTTGAGCTCATTATGATGATGTCACCATGTGGGCCTGCAGAGATACCTCTCCTGCATTACACGAATGACAAATCCCAGCCTCGACCTGTGTCAACACAACAAACACTTTAGGAGATACTTGTAGTGCACCTTTAGTCACCCAGCCACGCCAGATGCTTTGTACAACAAAAGCACTCTTACAAGATCCGTGGAGTTACATGATCTCATGGTCTAAGGAAAAGATATTTCTTGGATACTGGAAAGCTTCTAGCAAAACCAACTACACGACCAGCATGCGTTTAGCTTAGATCTTATCCATCGGGCATCATTCTCCCAATGATGTGATCCCATTATCAACGCATACATCTAATGTCCTTATAGTCGAAACCATGACTATCTCTGGCTGATCAACGAGCTAGTCAACTAGAGGCTTCACTAGGGACATATTGTGGTCTATGTATTCACATCGCATTACGCATTTCCTGGATAATACAATTATAGCATGAATAAAAGACAATTATCATGAACAAGGAAATATAATAATAATAACTTTTATTATCGCTTCTAGGCATACTGTTGGAAATATGCCCTAGAGACAATAATAAAAGTATTATTATATTTCAATGTTCATGATAATTGTCTTTGTTCATGCTATAACCGTGTTATCCGGAAATCATAATACACGTAGAACACATAGACCACAATATGTCCCTAGTGAGCCTCTAGTCGACTAGCTCACAGATCAACAGATGGTCATGGTTTCGACTATGGACATTAGATGTCGTTGATAACGGATCACATCATTTGGAGAATGATGTGATGGACAAGACCCAATCATAAGCATAGCATAAAAGATCGATAGTTCGCTTGCTAGAAGCTTTGCCAATGTCAAGTATCTATTCCTTCACCATGAGATCGTAACTCCCGTTACCGTAGGAGTGCCTTGGTGTATCAAACGCCACAACGAATCGGGTGACTATAAAGGTGCATTATGTATCTCCGAAAGTATCTGCGGTCGACACGACGAGATCGATTTGTCACCCGCATGACGGAGAGGTATCTCGGCCCACTCGTAATGCATCATCATAATGAGCTCAATGTGACCAAGGTGTTGGCTATGGATCATGCATTACGGTACGAGTAAAGTGACTTGCCGGGTAACGAGACCGAACAAGGTATTGGGATACCGACGATCGAAGTCTCTCGACAAGTAACGCATCGATTGACAAAGGGAATTGCATATGGGTTTGATTGAATCTCGACATCGTGGTTCAACCGATGAAATCATCGAGGAGCATGTGGGAGCCAACATGGGTATCCAGATCCCGCTGTTGGTTATTGCCCGAGAGTCGCCTCTTGGTCATGTTCAAGGTCTCCAACCCGTAGGGTCTACACACTTAAGGTTCTTGTGACGCTTAGGGTTAGAAGGAAGACTAGTATGTGAATACCGAATGTTGTTCGGAGTCCCGGATGAGATCCCGGACGTCACGAGGAGTTCTGGAAGGGTCCGGAGGTAAAGAATAATATATAGGAAGTGGTGTTTCGCCATCGGAAAGTTTCGGTCTCCCAGAAAGCACGGACCACCGGAAGGGTCCTGGGGTCCACCGGTGGGGCCACCTATCCCGGAGGGCCCCATGGGCCAAAGGGGAAGGAACCAGCCCACAAGGGGCTGGTGCGCCTCTAGGCCCACCTCGCGCCTAGGGTTGAAACCCTAGGCGGGGGCCCCCACCGGCTTGGGGGCACTCCACCCCTTGGTTGCCGCCGGAGATTGATCTCAGGCCGCCACCCCTGTGGTGCCTATATAAGGGGGGAGGGGCTGCTGACCAACTCCCAAGGCGCAGCCCTCCTCCCAACACGATCTCCTCCTCCGTAAGAGCTCGGCAAGCCCTCGCTTGAGTATCGCTTCCACCATCACCACGCCGTCAGGTCGCGGTGGAGCTGTCTTCCTCAACCTCTCCTTCCCTTGCTGGATCAAGAAGGAGGAGACGCCGTCCCCGCATTTGTGTTGAACGCGGAGGTGCTGTCCGCTCAAAGACTTGGACATCGGTGATCTGAATCACGCTCGAGTACGACTCCATCATCACCTTGCAAGCTTCCGCACGCGATCTACAAGTGGTATGTAGATGCAAACTCTCTCCTGCTACTCGTTGCTTAGATGAACTCATAGATGGATCTTGGTGAAGCCGAGGGAAAATTTTTAATTTTCTCGCAACGCCCCCAACAAAGGGCATCATGAGCTAGGTCTATGCGTAGTTCTCTATTGCACGAGTAGAACACAATTTGTTGTGGGCGCTGATCTTGTCATCTTACTTGCCTCTACTAGTCTTTTCTTGCTCAACGGTATTGTGGGATGAAGCGCCCGACCAACCTTACACGACGCTTACGTGAGACCGGTTCCACCGATCGACATGCACTAGTTGCATAAGGTGGTCAAGGGTGTCTGCTCTCCCACTTTAGTTGGAGCGGATTCGATGAACAAGGCCCTTATGAAGGGTAAATAGAAGTTGACAAAATCACGCTGTGGTGATTCGAGGTAAGAAAACGTTTTGCTAGAACCCAATCGCAGCTACGTAAAAGATGCAACAACAATTAGAGGACGCCTAACTTGTTTTTGCAATGATTGATCATGTGATGTGATATGGCCGAAGTTGTGATGAATGATGAATTGTGATGTATGAGATCATGTTCTTGTAATAGGATTCACGACTTGCATGTCGATGAGTATGACAACCGCAGGAGCCATAGGAGTTGTCTTTATTTTTTAGTATGACCATGCATGTCATTGAAGAACGCCATGTAAACTACTTTACTTCATTACTAAACGCTGTTAGTCATAGAAGTAGAAGTAGTCGCTATGGACAACTTCATGAAGACACGATGATGGAGATCATGATGATGGAGATCATGGTGTCAAGCCGGTGACAAGATGATCATGGAGCCCCAAGATGGAGATCAATGGAGCTTGATGATATTGGCCATATCATGTCACAACTATATAATTGCATGTGATGTTTTTATGTTTATGCATCTTGTTTACTTAGGACGACGGTAGTAAATAAGATGATCCTTACAAAATTTCAAGAAGTGTTCTCTCTAACTGTGCAATCGCTGCTACAGTTCGTCGCTTCTAAGCACCACGTGATGATCGGGTGATGGATCCTTACGCTCACATACAACGGTGTAAGACAGTTTTACACAGCGAAAACACTTAGGGTTAACTTGATGAGCCTAGCATGTGCGCATATGGCCTCGAACACGGAGACCGAAAGGTCGAGCACGAGTCGATGGAAGATACGATCAACATGAAGATGTTCACCGATGATGACTAGTCCGCCTCACGTGATGATCGGACACGGCTAGTCGACTCGATCGTAACACTTAGATGACTAGAGGGATGTCTAATCTAAGTGGAGTTCATAATTTTGATTAAGAACTTTATTATCATGAACTTAGTCTAAAACCTTGCAAATATGTCTTGTAGATCAATGGCCAACGCTAATGTCAACATGAACTTCAACGCTCCTAGAGAAAACCAAGTCGAAAGATGATGGCAAGAACTATACGGATTGGGTCCGAACCCGAGGATCATCCTCATAGCTGCCAAGAAACAAGATGTCCTAGAAGCACCGTTAGGTGACCCAATTGCTTCTCCCAAAGATCAAAGACGATTTGAACGCTGCGCACTCTGCTCGATGATTACTCCTCGCTCAAGGCGGCATGCTCTACAGCTTAGAACCGGGCTCCAAAAGCGCTTTTGAGCATCACGGAGCATATGAAATGTTCAAGAGCTGAAACTAGTTTTCCAAGCTCATGCCCGGTCGAGAGATATGATGTCTCCGACAAGTTCTATAGCTTGTAAGATGGAGGAAAACAGTTCACAAGGAGCACATCCTCAAGATGTCCGGGTTGCACAACCGTATGACCCAAATTAACATAAACCTCCCAGATGAGGCGGTCATCGACAGAATCCTCCAATGCCCCACCAAGCTACAAGAGCTTTGTGATGAACTACAACATGCAAGGGATGGTAAAGATCATTCCTCAAGTGTTCTCGATGCCGAGGTCAGCAGAGGCTGAAATCAAAAGGAACATCAAGTGTTGATGGTCAATAAGACCACTAAGTTCAAGAAGGGCAAGGGTAAGAAGAACTTCAAGAAGGACGGCAAGGATGTTGCCGCCCCGTAAGTCTGCTGCCGGAAGAAGTCAAAGAGTGGACCCAAGCCTCGAGACCGAGTGCTTTTATTGCAAGGGAAGGGTCACCGAAGCGGAACTGCCCCAAATACTTAGCGGATAAGAAGGCCGCAACACCAAAGGTATATTTGATATACATGTAATTGATGTGTACCTTACCAAGACTGTAGTAACTCCCGGTATTTGATACCGTGCCGCTGTTCATATTTGTAACTCACAGCAGAGCTGCGGAATAAACGGAGATCGGCGGCGACGAGGTGACGGCGCGCCGCGAATGGTTCCAGAGTCGATGTGATCACCACCGCACGCTGCCTCTACATTTACCTACGGATTAGTTTTAAACCTCAATAATTGTTATTTAGTGCCAAGTTTGAGCATGAACATTGTATCCGGATCTCGCTTGATACGAGATGGCTACTCATTTAAGTCTGAGAATAATGGTTGTTCGATTTATATGAGAGATATGTTTTATGGTCATGTTCATGGTCAATGGTTTATTCTTGATGAATCTCGAGCGTAATATTACACATGTTCATAGTGTGGATGCCAAAGATGTAAAGTTGATAACGATAGTCCCACATACTTGTGGCATCGCCGCCTTGGTCACATTGGTGTCAAGCTTATGAAGAAGCTCCATGCCGATGGACTTTAGAGTCTCTTGATTATGAATCGCTTGACACATGCTAACCTTGCCTCTTAGGCAAATGACCAAGACTCCGCTTCTCCTAACAATGGAGCGAGCAACCAACTTGTTGGAAATCATACATACCGATGTAAAGGGTCCAATGAGCGCTGAGGCTCGTGGAGGATATCGTTATGTTCTCACTCTCACCGATGACTTGAGTAGATATGGGTATGTCTACTTAATGAAACACAAGTCCGAGACCTTTGAAAAGTTCAAGGAATTTCAGAGTGAGGTAGAGAATCAACGTGACCGTAAGATAAAGTTCCTACGATCGATCGTGGGGAGAATACTTAAGTCACGAATTTGGTACACACTTAAGAAAATGTGGAATCATTTCACAACTCACGCCACCGAACACCTCAAATAAACGGTGTGTCCGAACGTCAGAATCGCACTCTATTGGATATGGTGCGTCTATGATGTCTCTTACCGATTTACCGCTATCATTTTGGGGATACGCCTAGAGACAGCTACATTCACTTTAAATAGGGCACCGCCTAAACTGCTGAGACGACACCGTATGAATTGTGGTTTGGGAAGAAACCTAAGCTGTCGCTTCTAAAAGTTTGGGGATGCGATGCTTATGTCAAGAAACTTCAACCCGAAAAGCTCGAACCCAAGTCGAAAATGCGATTCATAGGATACCCTAAGGAAACCGTCGGGTATACCTTCTACTTAAGATCCAAGGCAAGATCTTTGTTGCTAAGAACGGATGCTTTCGAGAAAGAGTTTTCTCGAAAGAAGTAAGTGGAGGAAAGTAGAACTCGATGAAGTACTACTCTCGAACGGGAAAGTGGTGCAGCGCAGAAACCGCTCCTGATGCCCACTCCAACCAAGAGGAAAACAATGATGATGATCAAGGTACTTCGGATCAAGTCACTACCGAACTTCAAGGTCCACAGGACACGCCCGCACTGAGTGGTACGGCAACCCCGCTTATGGAAATCATGTTGTTAGACAACAATGAACCTTCAACTATGAAGAAGAATGGCGGGCCCGATTCCAATAAATGGCTTGAAGCCATGAACCGAGATAGAATCCATGTATGAAAACAAAGTATGGACTTTGACAACTTGTCGATGATCGGCGAGCGATAGAAAACAAATGGATTTTTAAGAAGAAGACGGACGGATGGTAATGTTACCATCTATAAGCTCGACTTGTCGCTAAGGGTTATCGATAAGTTCAAGGGATTGTCTACGACGAGACTTTCTCTCCCGTAGCAAAGCTTAAGTCCGTCTCAATCATGTTAGCAATTGCCGATACTATGATTATGAGATATGGCGATGGACGCCAAAACGGCATTCCTTAACGGACATCTTAAGGAAGAGTCAGATATGATGCAGCCGAAGGTTTTGTCGATCCTCGTAACGCTAATAAAGTATGCAAGCTCCAACGATCCATTTATGGACTGCAAGCATCTCGAGTTAGAACATTCGCTTGATGAGATGATCAAAGCGCTTAGTTTATGCACTTATGGAGAAGCTCATGCATAAGAAAGTGAGGGAGCTCAGAGCATTTCTCCTATTATATGTAGATGACATACTTTGATGGGAAATGATACAAAACTTCTCGACAACATTAAGGCCTACTTGAACAAGTGTTTTCAATGAAGGACCTTGGAGAAGTTGTTATATATTAGGCATCAAGATCTATAGGATAGATCGAGACGCCTCATAGGTCTTTCACAAAGCACATACCTTGATAAGATTTTGAAGAGGTTCAAATGGATCAGTCCAAGAAAGGGTTCTTGCCTATGTTACAAGGTGTGAAATTGAGCTCACCTCACCACCCACCACGGCAAAAGATAAAGAAGTGATGAGTGTCATCCCCATGCTTCAGCCATAGGATCTATTATGTATGCCATGTCTGTACTGCACTGATGTAAACCTTGCCGTAAGTTTGGCTGCAAGATACCAAAGTAATCCCGCAAGGAACACCGACAGCGGTCAAGAATATCCTGGCACCGAAAAGGACAAAGGACATGTTTCGTTTATGGAGGAGACGAAGAGCTGTCAGAAGGGTTACGCCGACGCTTAGCTTCGACTCAGATCCGATGACTCTAAGTCACAAACCGGATACGTATATGTTGAATGGTGGAGCAAGAGTTGCAGCCGCAAGCGAGCAGCGCCGGGCGGGATCTACATGTGAAGCGGAGTACATGGCAGCCTCGAGGCAGCACATGAAGCGATTTGGGTGAAGGAGTTCATCACCGACCTAGGAGTCATACCCAATGCGTCGGGCCGATCAAACTCTTCTCGTGACAACACCGAGCTATTGCCCTTGCCAAGGAGCCTGTGTTTCACAAGAAGACCGCATACATCAAGTTGCCGCTTCAACTCCATCCGTGAAAATGTTCAAGATGGAGACATAGAGATTTGCAAAGTGCACACGGATCTGAATGTCGCAGATCCGCTGACTAAACCTCTCTCACAGGCAAAACATGATCAACACCGTAACTCTATGGGTGTTCGATTCATCACAATGTAACTAGATTAGTGACTCTAGTGCAAGTGGGAGACTGTTGAAATATGCCCTAGAGACAATAATAAAAGTATTATTATATTTCAATGTTCATGATAATTGTCTTTTGTTCATGCTATAACCGTGTTATCCGGAAATCATAAAACACGTGAACACATAGACCACAATATGTCCCTAGTGAGCCTCTAGTCGACTAGCTCACAGATCAACAGATGGTCATGGTTTCCGACTATGGACATTAGATGTCGTTGATAACGGATCACATCATTTGGAGAATGATGTGATGGACAAGACCCAATCATAAGCATAGCATAAAAGATCGATAGTTCGCTTGCTAGAAGCTTTGCCAATGTCAAGTATCTATTCCTTCGACTATGAGATCGTAACTCCCGTTACCGTAGGAGTGCCTTTGGTGTATCAAACGCCACAACGAATCGGGTGACTATAAAGGTGCATTACAGTATCTCCAAAGTATTCAAGGTCGACACGACGAGACTAGGATTTGTCACTCCGCATGACGGAGAGGTATCTCCGCCCACTCGTAATGCATCATCATATGAGCTCAATGTGACCAAGGTGTTGGCCACGGATCATGCATTACGGCACGAGTAAAGTGACTTGCCGGTAACGAGACCGAACAAGGTATTGGGATACCGACGATCGAAGTCTCGCAAGTAACGCATCGATTGACAAAGGGAATTGCATATGTGGTTTGATTGAATCTCGACATCGTGGTTCAACCGATGAAATCATCGAGGAGCATGTGGAGCCAACATGGGTATCCAGATCCCGCTGTTGGTTATTGCCCGAGAGTCGCCTCGTCATGTCTCAAGGTTCCAACCCGTAGGGTCTACACACTTAAGGTTCGTGACGCTTAGGGTTAGAAGGAAGACTAGTATGTGAATACCGAATGTTGTTCGAGTCCCGATGAGATCCCTGACGTCACGAGGAGTTCCTAAGGGTCCGGAGGTAAAGAATAATATATAGGAAGTGGTGTTTCGCCATCGAAAGTTTCGGGTCTCCCAGAAGTACCGACCACCTAAGGGTCCCTGGGTCCACCGGTGGGGCCACCTATCCTGAGGGCCCCATGGGCCAAAGGGGAAGGAACCAGCCTGTAAGGGGCTGGTGCGCCTCAGGCCCACCCCGCGCCTAGGGTTGAAACCCTAGGGGGGGGCGCCCACCGGCTTGGGGGCACTCCACCCCTTGTTGCCGCCCGAGATTGATCTCCAGGCCGCCACTCTCTGTGGTGCCTATAGGGGGGAGAGGGGGCTGCTGACCAACTCCCAAGGCGCAGCCCTCCTCCCCAACACATCTCCTTCTCCGTAAGAGCTCGGCGGCCTCTGCCGAGATCGCTTCTCCACCATCACCACGCCGTCAGGCAGCCGGTGGAGCTGTCTTCTCAACCTCTCCTTCCCTTGCTGGATCAAGAAGGAGGAGACGCCGCCGTCCGCACGTGTGTTGAACGCGGAGGTGCTGTCCGCTCAAGACTTGGACATCGGTGATCTCAATCACGCTCGAGTACGACTCCATCATCACCTTGCAAGCTTCCGCACGCGATCTACAAGTGGTATGTAGATGCAAACTCTCCTGCTACTCGCTGCTTAGATGAACTCATAGATGGATCTTGGTGAAGCCGTAGGGAAAAATTTAATTTTCCGCAACGCTCCCCAACATACGACGAGCTCTTCATCACCTCCATAAACGAGAAACATGTCCTTTGTCCTTTTCGTACTTCAGATATTCTTGACCGCTGTCCAAAGGTTCCTTGTCGGGATTACTTTGGTACCTTCCTACCAAACTTACGGCAAGGTTTACATCAGGTCTGGTAGACACAGCATGGCATACATAATAGATCCTATGGCTGAAGCATAGGGATGACACTCATCTCTTTCTTTATCTTTTGTCGTGGTCGGGCATTGAGCCGAGCTCAATCTCACACCTTGCAATACAGGCAAGAACCCTTTCTTGACTGATCCATTTTGAACTTCTTCAAAATCTTATCAAGGTATGTGCTTTGTGAAAGACCTATGAGGCGCCCTCGATCTATCCCTATAGATCTTGATGCCTAATATGTAAGCAGCTTCTCCAAGGTCCTTCATTGAAAAACACTTATTCAAGTAGGCCTTAATGTTATCCAAAGTTCTATATCATTTCCCATCAAGAGTATGTCATCTACATATAATATGAGAAATGCCTACAGAGCTCCCACTCACTTTCTTGTAAACGCAGGCTTCCATAAGTCTCAAGATAAACCCAAACGCTTTGATCATCTCATCAAAGAGAATGTTCCAACTCCGAGATGCTTGCACCAGCCCATAAATGGATCGCTGAGCTTGCATACTTTGTTAGCATTCTTAGGATCGACAAAACCCTCCAACTGCATCATATACAGCTCTTCCTTAAGATGCCCATTAAGGAATGCCGCTTTGACGCCCATCCGCCATATCTCATAATCATAGTATGCGCAATTGCTAACATGATTCGATGGACTTCAGCTTCGCCACGGAGAAATGTCTCATCGTAGTCAACCCCTTGAACTTGTCGATAACCCTTAGCGACAAGTCGAGCTTTATAGATGGTAACATTACCATCCGCCATCCCGCCTTCTTCTTAAAGATCCATTTGTTTTCTATCGCCGCCGATCATCGGGCAAGTCCGTCAAAGTCCATACTTTGTTTTCATACATGGATTCTATCTTGGATTGCATGGCTTCAAGCCATTTGTTGGAATCTGGGCCCGCCATCGCTTCTTCATAGTTCAAAGGTTCACCGTTGTTCAGCAACATGATTTCCGTGACAGGGTTGCCATACCACTCGGTGTGGAACGTGTCCTTGTGGACTTAACGGTTCAAGAGCAACTTGATCCAAGTACCTTGATCATCACCATTAATTTCCTCTCCAAATGGTGTAGGCACCACAGAACATTTTCCTTAGCTGCACTACTTTCCCATTCAAGAGGTAGTACTTCATCGAAGTTCTACTTTCCTCCCACTTACTTCTTTCGAGAGAAACTTTTTCTAGAAAGGATCCGCTTGGCAACAAAGATCTATCCTCTGATCTTAAGTAGAAGGTATACCCAAAGGTTTCCATAGGGTATCCTATGAAGACGATTTTTCCGACTTGGGTTCCAGCCAGTTGAAGTTTCTGACATAAGCATCGTGATCCCCAAACTTTTAGAAACGATGCTTAGGTTTCTTCCCAAACCATAATTCATACGGTGTCGCCTCAACGGATTTAGACGGAGCCCTATTTAAATGAATGTAGGTGTTCTAGAGCGATCCCCAAAATGATAGCGGTAAATCAGTAAGTGACATCATAGATCGCACTATATCCAATAGAGTGTGATTACGACGCTCGTACACACCATTTCGCCGAGGTGTTCCAAGCGGCGTGAGTTGTGAAATGATTCCACATTTCCTTAAGTGCATACCAAATTCATGACTCAAATATTCTCCCCATGATTCGATCAGAGAATTTTATCTTTCGTCACGTTGATTCTCTACCTCATTCTGAAATTCCTTGAACTTTTCAAAGGTCTCGACTTTGTGTTTCATCAATTAGACATACCCATATCTACTCAAGTCATCATGAGAGTGAGAACATAACGATATCCTCCGCGAGCCTCAACGCCATTGGACCGCACACATCAAGATGTATGATTTCCAACAAGTTGGTTGCTCGCCCATTGTTCCGAGAATGGAGTCTTCGTCATCTTGCCCATGAGGCATGGCTCGATGTGTCAAATAATTCATAATCTAGAGACTTAAAAGTCCATCAAGATGGAGCTTCTTCATGCGCTTTGACACCAATGTGACCAATGCGAAAGTGCCACAAGTATGTGGGACTATCGTTATCAACTTTACATCTTTTGGTATTCACACTATGAATATGTGTAACATTACGCCGAGATTCATTAAGAATAAACCATTGACCATCGGGCATGACCATAAAACATATCTCTCATATAAATAGAACAACCATTATTCTCGGATTTAAATGAGTAGCCATCTTGTATCAAACGAGATCCGATACAATGTTCATGCTCAAACTTGGCACTAAATAACAATTATTGAGGTTTAAAACTAATCCCGTGAGGTAAATGTAGAGGTAGCGTCGTTCGACGGCGATCACATCGACCATGGAACCATTCCCGACGCATCGCCACCTCGCCCTTCGCCAGCCTCGCTTATTCCGCAGCTCATTGTGAGTTACAAATATGAGCAACGGCACCGTATCAAATACCAGTGAGTTACTACTTAGTATCGGTAAGGTACACATCAATTACATGTATATCACATATACCTTTAGTGTTGCCACCCTCTTGTCTCGCTAAGTATTTGGGGCAGTTCCGCTCAAAGGACTCCTTCCTTTGCAATAGAAGCACTCAGCCTCGTGCTTGGGTCCATTCTTTGACTTCTTCCCGCAAATCGGCTTACAGCAGCAAGAACATCCTTGCCGCCGCTCTTTGAAGTTCTTCTTACCCTTGCCCTTCTTGAACTTGGTGGTTTTATTGACCATCAACACTTGATGTTCTTTCTGATTTCTACCTCACCGACTTCAGATTGAAAATACTTCAGTGAACAGTTTTCACCATCCCCGCATATTGTAGTTCATCACAAAGCTCTTATAGAGCGGGGAGCGATCAAGGATTCTGTCAATGACCGCTTTGTCCGGGAGGTTAATGTCCACTGGATAGGCGGTTGTGCAACCTGCATTTTTGAGTATGTGCTCACCGACGTAACTATTTTCCTCCATCTTACAATCAGAACTTGTCGGAGACTTCATATCTCTCGACTCGCATGAGCTTGGAAACCATTTTCAGCTCTCTAACATCTCATATGCTCCGTGTTGCTCAAAACGCTTTTGGAGCCCCGATTATAGGCAGTAAAGCATGCCGACCGAACGAGGGAGTAATCATCAAGACGTGATCGCCAAGCTGCTCATAACGCCTTGGTTCTTCGATGGGTGCTTCACCTAGAGGTCCTTCTAGGACATATGCTTTATTGGCAGCTATGAGGATGATCTCGTGTTCCACCCAATCCGTATAGTTGCTGCCATCATCTTTCAGCTTGGTTTTCTAGGAACGCTGAAGTTCATGTTGACATGAGCGCTGGCCATTTGATCTACAAGACATATTTGCAAAGGTTTTAGACTAAGTTCATGATAATTAAGTTCATCTAATCAAATTATCTAATGAACTCCCACTCGATTAGACATCCTCTAGTCATCTAAGTGTTACACAATCCGAAGTCGACTAGGCCGTGGTCCGATCATCACGTGAGACTAACTAGTCATCATCGGTGAACATCTCCATGTTGATCATATCTTCCATACGACTCATGTTCGACCTTTCGTCTCGTGTTCCGAGGCCATGTCCGTACATGCTAGGCTCGCAAGTTAACCCAAAGTGTTTTGCATGTAAAACTGTCTTACACCCGCTGTATGTGAACGTAAGAATCTATCACACCCGATCATCATGTGGTGCTTCAAATGACGTAATAGCAACGCAAGCACGCTTAGGAGAACACTTTCTTGAAATTATTATAAGGATCATCTTATTTACTACCGCCGCTCTAAGTAAACAAGATGCATAAACATAATAAACATCACATGCAATTATATAGTAGTGACATGATATGGCCAATATCATATAGCTCCTTTGATCTCCATCTTCGGGCTCCATGATCATCTTCGTCACCGCATGACACCATGATCTCCATCATCATGATCTCCATCATCGCGGTTCCATGAAGTTGTTTGCCAACTATTACATCTACTACTATGGCTAACATTTTAGCAATAAAGTAAAGTAATTACATGGCGTTAAATCATTGACACGCAGGTCACACAATAATTAAGACAACTCCTATGGCTCCTGCCGTTGTCATACTCATCGACATGCAAGTCATGATTCCTATTACAAGAACATGATCTCATACATCACAATATATCATTCATCATTCATCACAACTTTTGGCCATATCACATCACAAGGCAATTGCTGCAAAACAAGTTAGACGCCCTCTAATTGCTGTTGCATCTATGTGGTTGCAATAGGGTTCTAGCAAGAACGCTTTTACTTACAAAAAGCCACAACGTGATTTGTCAACTTCTATTTACCCTTCATAAGGACCCTTTCATCGAATCCGCCCAACTAAAGTGGAGAGACAGACACCGCTAGCCACCTTATGCAACTAGTGCATGTCACCGGTGGAACCTGCCTCACGAAGCGCACGTAAGGTCGGTCCGGCCGCTTCATCCCACAATACCGCTGAAGCAAAATAAGAATAGTAGCGCAAGAATGTTGACAACATCTACGCCCACAACAAATTTGTGTTCTACTCGGCAATAGAGAACCACGATAAACTCCGCTCATGATGCCACCGTGGAGAACGCTGCATAAAATAAAAAATTTCCTACATTCACCAAGATCAATCTATGAGTTCATCTAGCAACGAGAGGGAGTGCATCTACATACCCTTGTAGATCGCGAGCTGAAGCGCTCAAGAGAACGGGGTTGAGGGAGTCGACTCGCCGTGATCCAATTCACCGGCGACCAAGTGCCACGGACAGCACCTCCACGCTCAACACACGACGAGCGGATGATGTCTCCCTGCACCTTGGTCCAGCAAGGAGGAGGGAGAGGTTGATGAAGATCCAAAGAGCACGACGGCGTGGTGGTGGATGCAAGAGAGTTCCTACAGAGCTCACGAGCTTCATCATGAGAGGGAGAGGTAGCAGGGAGAGGGAGGCGCCAAGACTTCATGGTGCGGCTGCCTCCTCCCCCTCCTTATATAGGCCCCTGTGGGGGCGCCTGCCCCAGAGATGGGATCTCTAAGGGGCGGCGGCCAAGGGGGTGGAGGCCCCCAAGGCAAGTGGAGGCGCCTCCCATAGGGTTCCCAACCCTAGGCGCAGAGGAGGCCCAGGGGCCGCACCAGCCCACCAGGCCTGGTCCTCCCCACTTCATCCCACGGGCCCTCCCGGATAGGTGGCTCACCCGTGTGACCTCGACTCTTCCTGGTCCCAGACAATACCGTGACTTCAAACTCTCCCGATGGTCAAACTGCACTTCCTATATATTATTCTTTACCTCCGACCATTCCGAACTCCTTTTGATGCCCGGATCTCATCCGACTCAACAACTTTCGTTTGCTGCATACTCATATCTCTACAACCCTAGTATCACCGAAACTTATGTAGACCCTACGGTTCGGGAGACACGAGACATGACCGAGACGGCCTCCGTGAATAACCAACAGCGGATCCGATACCCATGTTGGTTCTACATGCTCCTCGATGATCTCATCGATGAACCACGATGTCGAGGATTTAATCAACCCCAGATACAATTCCCTTTGTCAATCGGTATTTTATTTGCCCGAGACTCGATCGCGGTATCCCAATACCTCGCTCAATCTCGCTATCGCAAGTCACTTTACTCAGACATCAGAATGCATGATCTCGTGACCGCACACTTGGTCACTTTGAGCTCATTATGATGATGCATTACCGAAAGGGGCCCAGAGATACCTCTCCGCCATACGGAGGACAAATCCCAGCCTTGATCCGTGTCAACCCAACAAAACTTTCGAGATACCTGTAGTGCACCTTTATAGTCACCCGCTACGCCAGACGCTTGGTACACCCAAAGCACTCCTACGGTATCCGGGAGTTACATGATCTCATGGTCTAAGGAAAAGATACTTGACATTGGAAAAATCTAGCAAAACGAACTAAATGATCTTGTGCTATTCTTAGGATTGGTCTTGTCCATCACATCATTCTCCTAATGTTGTGATCCCGTTATCAACTACATCTAATGTCCATAGTCGAAACCATGACTATCTGCTGATCAACGAGCTAGTCAACTAGAGGCTTACTAGGACATATTATAGTCTATGTATTCACATGTGTATTACGATTTCCGGATAATACAATTATAGCATGAATAAAGACAATTATCATGAACAAAGAAATATAATAATAATCCTTTTATTATTACCTCTAGGGCATATTTCCAACAGCCGTATTAGTAAAAAAATCTTACCAGGGTATCTCCATGGAAGTTATCGTTGTTCAACACGCACTAGTGGCACGATGACCATAATCTTGAGGAGTTTGATTGTAGATGTTGTAATTCTCAAGATCAGACAAAATGCCATCGATGATTTTTCTCCGATAAGTTAATTCGCAATCATCGTGTAGTGGGTTTTGTCTACCATCTTCCGCACATTCTTTGAAGAATGAAAATAAGGTGTCAATGGAAATAAGTGATACGCCTCCGTCAGATCTATAATTTTTGATTGTTCCAAGCCAATATTATTCACTTTCATATACTTTTTGGCAACTTTTTATATTATTTTTGGGACTAACATATTGATCCAAAGACTCCAATGCCGCCTATATCTGTTGATGTTTTTGTTTCGCAGAAACCAAATATCAAACGGAGTCCAAACGGATAAAACGGATGGAGATTTTTTGAATCTTTATGATTTTCTAGAAGTAAATCAACGCAAAACGGTGTCCGGGCGGTCACGAGGTAGGGGCGCGCCTCCTCGAGGCGCACTCGACCTCGTGGTCCACCCTTAAGGCGGTTGATGCTCTTCTTCCGCGCAAGAAAGATAATTTTATGAGAGATCTGGGCTAAAGATTCGCCTCACTACTAGGGAAAGGCTAGCAGCAGCTGGGTACAAAGCGCCACTAATAAGGCGCCATAGCTAACGATAGCAGTAGCGCAGACACTAGCGCTATCGCTACACAAGTGTAGCAGCAGCGGGTTAGAGGAAGCTCGCTCGCTAGTAGTGCTAGCGCTTGTTCGGACGCGCATCGCTATTGAGGCGCTGCTGCCGCTAACTTTTATACACTCGCCATCGCTAATTTAAGTAGTTTTTTGGCATATTTGTTTTGTATTTGAACAGGCTTTGTAGAAGAATCTTTAGCACATAGAAATGTCATCATGATACACATACAAATGCTCTCAGACCACAAATGTAATCATAGCATGTACATACAAATAGTCTCATCATAATCATCATCCAACACAAATTGATATCTTGTCATCATCTCAAAATGATGATACATGCAAGTCTCTAATACTTGCAACTACAACAACATCATCCATCTAAACAAAGGTATACACAAGAAGTGCTATCACTATGAGTGAGAGCGAACTATGCAAGACATGAGGTGGCGGTTATGAGTCCTCTCGCGCTAGCGTGAACCTCAAGTAACTAGCTTCTCCTTCTTGTCTGCTTTTGAAGTTTTATGGCTGGCGCCAGGAACCCATTCACTTGCGCCGACACTATGCCACTCTGCTGTACACCCCCGAACCTTCCCTTTGTACACCATATAGCATTTCCATCTCGCCATCAAGAAACTAGGTACCTGTTAGAGATGCATGTTCATGAAGAGGATGTACAATCATATATATGCAACAAAATATACTAGAGCAACACCAAAAGAGAAAGGGTTAGCAACTAGATGCAACATATACAAGATGCAAATTAATTAACTAGAGGTACGCAGGTCATCGTGACGAAACTAACAAAGTAGCGCTATACAAGTTCGGCAGGACCGTGGACATCACAAAGTTTCATCGCTACAAAACGATACAAGTTCAACCGACACATATCATCATCATCAAGATCATAAATCACTAGAAGTTCCATCCTTCCATATCATCGAGGACTAACCCTAGCTTCTTGAACGGCGGAGGTCTAGGCGCTGCATGCCTATGCGAAGTTCGGACGTCACCGCGATATAGGGACGGTGGAACATCCCTTCTTTCATCGATTTCCACTTCTTTCATGATGATCGCCGCAATGTCGCTTGGATGCTAAAGAAGTCATCTCTAAGTTTATAATTCGCTTCTCCATGAGATTCTAGCCACTTGTGGATATGATCATCATTTCTGCTGTTAATGCGAAGCTTTTGATGATCCGTGTTGAACTGAATCATGAGATGGACGATGTAGAATCCATCCTTCTTGCTTGGTTTTGGGACATGGATGCATGAGAAGTTAGTTTTATGCGCGAAACCCATCTTCTTGTTCCTTTGTTTCTTGATCTGCACGTGGCCACCTCTAAAGCTCAAGCCTTGGAGAGCATCATCTAGAATATTCATTATGTGGGTGTAGTCCTTTTTCTCGTAGTCTCGAAGGGTCAAAATACACGGCGTGGGAGACTTATGGTAAAGAACGATAAGGACGGCACGCCTGCTGGTAGAGGAAAAGACACCTCAAATTATTCCCCATATGAGAGAGAAGGAATGATTGAAATGTACGAAAGGGTTGTCCGAACTGACTTACTTTGGATGATAAGGCATGAGGACAATTTCCGGTCCTTATTCTGCACTATGAAGTTTTGGAGGTACTCCTAGCAGTTTCACGCCAAAGTCGCCGAGACTCAAGAAAGACTGCTCATGTAGTACGGATTCGCCACACGATTTGCTAGACTTCTTCACTCTTCATGACGGAGCTCATATAGCACAAAAAGGCGGACGATAGTAAAATCAAGTCACTTTGTTAGAAACATCTCAAAGATATGGTCAAACCGCAGAAGAACACCTCCGCTGGCCGTGTGTCGACGTAGCACTTCCTCGTGCACACGAGCCGCCAGATGTCGGATATCCCGGATCCTTTGAGGCTAGAGTTTTTCACGACAAAGACATGGTCGCAGCAGTCTCCCGAGATCCTCGATAGTGCCTCCAGCCGTTTCAGCGGTAGCATCGCTCGCCTGTGAGATGGAACATGACCGCACCTTTCACGGTACACGCCTTCGTAATGCATCGCCTAGATGCTATGTGCTCGCTTGTTTGGAGGCGCTACCTTCCCCGATCTCTTCCTCTCCTTTTTCTTGGGCACACATTCCGCACCTTCCTAACACCTGCCCCAGTGTTCCCGGCTAAGTATCAGACGACCTCAACCGGCTAGTTGAGCCTGTGTTGAGGCGGCATCTTCAGTGTTTTTCCCTGTGAGGATTTCATGAAGAGAGACTTTTGCAATCCATGGTACGACCCTGCCCGGCATATCATCCATATCCTCATTAGCAAGTTGATAGCCCGATTCATTATATGGTTGACTCATCATATCTATGTCACAGCCATACGCTGCTTGTATTGAGGTAATCCATAGGGTCGACCTCCGCCTCATCATCCATTCTCTGCTCTAAAGGAGAAATTACATCAGCCAAGATTATTGCACCCCTTCATCATGTCGCCCACACGCCTCACCCGCACTACATGAGCCGGTAATTATGAGGCAGGGTGGTGGTCTCCGCACATGCTTGTTGATGTGTGGTAGTTATTTTGTGCTCTCGGCCGCCTGCATTTAATAAGATTCTTCGCCATAGCAGCACCCAACCCTTGCAGCCTTCCAACCATGGGCGGGTCTCATCGTCCGCCTCCCACATGCTTTATCGAGGAGGCAAACTCGTGCCTCGATTTCACACCGGTCAAGCTAACCCAAGTGCCCAAAGGATCGTCGGTGTGGAACGGCGCTGAGAGGGGTCCATTATCATCCCTTTCCCATGTACATCTCAAGCTCATTCAAGATCACAACGATCTCTTCTTGTAGCCGTTGGAGCTGCTTCACACCGATCGACTTTCGAGATGACGCCAAAAAGTTGCAGAGACCAATAAGCATGTCACGGACGTGCTTGTCCATTATCCTCTAAGGGCAACAGTAGTATCTCGGCTCGATGGGAAACGAGTAATTTCAAAAAATTCCTACGCACACACAAGATCATGATGATGATATAGCAACAAGGGAGAGTGTTGTCTAAGTACTGTTCGCACACAAACACGCCACCGTACCTCGACGCCGGGGTGATGCACCGCAGCTCACGTCAAGGAGACCACCGACAGCGGATACGCAAGACACCATGGCGCTTTGTAGACCCGGCCCCACATGCCCGGAGGGACCTCGCCAGGCTCGCGACGGCTATGGGCTGCCCTAGGTCGATTCGCCGCCTCTAGAGCCTCGTGGATCGCTGCCGCCCAACGTGAAGAACTAACGAAGAACGAGAAAGAAAGATACAAGGGTAGGGATAAAGATAGATGAACACAAAAGTGTAATAGATTGATTGGTCTGATTGGTGTTGTTTAATCGCCGCCACCCCCAACATATATAAGAGGCGGCTGACTTCCTGCATAAGTAAAGTATTCATCTAGGCTTTCCTTACAAGAAAAATTACATCAATTCGCCCCTAGAGTCCTAGTTCTATTCCAACTCGGATCCAATCTGAATCTGGCCCAACTTCTGTCTTCCTCCTTGTGCAGGCCGAGCCTCCATATGACCTCCAATCAATATGGCCCAAATATCAAACTTGTGCGCCGACGATACGTAACAACTCTCATGTTGATCACTTTTTCAAATAAGGCCATCTTGAATACTTTTCGAGGTCATCTTTACCTTCCAAATGACTCGGTCTTGCGGTAGACTGAATTATCCGAGTCTTGTAGTGAATTTGCAGGCCATATGCTATCTCCGATGACGATGACTCCAAAAGCAAAGTTTACCGCCTTGACGATATGCACAACTTCTGTATTGAACACTTCTTCATCCGAGATCATCTTGATAAACCTTTGGGCACATGTTCGGGCCACTCGGATTTGAGCTCATCCACTGGATATTAGAGTCTTTCACCGGATGATGACCACATTTTCACCGTAAGACAATCTTCACTCAGATGATGACCACATTTTCAGTCGGAAGACAATCTTTACTCGATCGATAAGTTTTCACTCGACCTTTACTCGATCGCCCTTTACTCGACCGTAGGTTTTCACCGACCTTTACTCGACCGGTAGGTTTTCACTCGACCTTTACTCGACGTAGGTTTTCACCGACCTTTACTCGATCGGTAGGTTTTCACTGACCTTTACTCGATCGGTAGGTTTTCACCGAAAGGTAAGCTTTCACTCGACCGTGAGTTTTCACCGGATGGTGCTTTTCACTCGACCAAAAACATAGCCTGATCTTGATTTGCCTCTCCAGATTGCATACGACCTTGGATTGAGACGAATTTTATATGAAAATCGATCGGCTCGACGAGACTAAACTTTTTCATGTTGAAGGTTTTTCGATTCAATGCCGTCTTGAAGGCCAAATTGCTCGCGCGACCCATCGACAGTATGCCCGGTACTTTGCGCCATATTTTCATTCAAATTTTGCCCTGCAGTGTATTGCCTCTAACTTTTGCATATGAACTCGGATTGAGATGAGTTATATATCAAAATCGATTGCCTCGACGAGACGAAGACAATTCCTTTAGAGTACTTCTTCATCCGAGGTCGCCTTGAAGGCGTGATTGGCCAAAATCACCAGAGCATTGAATTATGCCACTCGAGTATAGTTTCGTCCGTAAGATAAGGTCGAATGAATATAACCGAAACATCAAAGTCGCTCCACTCGGCGACGTGAATCTTTTCATGCTGAAGGCCCATTCACTGAGACCATCTTCATTGCAATCTGTGTCTTGCCAAAACAGTGTCAACACATGCCCCCTGCTTTCCTCGCAGTAGCTTATGCGTGTAAAATACCTTGCCTAGGGTAATTTTTTGCACGATGTCAACACTCCATCGGCTGTGCATGTTGAGTATGATAATTTTAATCATCTATATGCTCATGTTTGTTGCTTCTTCAGAGAGCCTCTTGATAATATTTGTCCGAAAACAACAATTGATATCACAAAGGCTTCCACGAAGTTTCTTATGTCAATCCGACCTTGCATTTGTCCGCATTCCTCGAATATTAGGAACCCTTCAACGAAGACGGTTGCCGAACGGTTATGACCATGCACCTCAAAGGAATACTGTCAACTGTTCGCCACTCAACTCGTTATCAGTACACCATCAAGCCTCCGCCAACAATGTCTCTGCTCCTCGACTTGAATCCTCGCAAATAAGGGAAACTTTCTCCAGCCAGCTATATGACTCGATTAGATTCATCAAGGTCGACTCCACCGTGGAGTCAGCCGCAACTTGTGAGGTCAATGTTTGAGTGATTCGTCGATGCATGTAAAGATAACATTTGTTGGACGGTTGGCAACGAATCATTGTGAACCTTGATGCACGCCACCCCTCGTAGCCAAAAGTTCTCTAGCCGAATAGCACATCATATTCGCTTGATTATTAGCATGTAAGCTCTAGTCGCTATGAAGTCTTCAAATCAAGCCCGTGAAGAAATACGTGAGTAACAATCCGATTTTGGGTGCCGCTTAATCAATCCTGAAAATAATCTCCACGGCACTTTGATTTACGCCCAAAGAGCGCCGATCGATAAATGGGATGTCACGCCCTTTCTTTCGGGTCTCCTAAGTCAACATTTCTTGCTCCCCGAGTGAACAGAGCTTCATTCATCTCGTGACACACTTTCTAGATCCCGCGATAAACCAACAATATGAGTCGACAACTTTTGCTGCACTAGATCCTCGATTAGTGGCCTAATAATTAGTCATCCTTCCAAAGGTTTGGCAAAACTAAGAATTGGCTTTGGGAATATGAGATACACCACAATGAGCACAATTATTCAGATGCCAACTTTGCCAACATAATGTACTCTTAGGGCGATATGCAATATCGCCATGTGTCCTTATTTCAAGGACATGGTGAACCCGCCCACCAAAGTGTGAATAGCCAAATAATTCAGATGCTTCAGCTGGGATTAAGCTCCGGATGCTGGCTTTGATGGAACGGTTGAAGAATATGGACGATGTGCCATTTGGAGTCCGCTATATTGAGATGAAAACAATCGACTCGCCACCGCTTCACGCTTAGTCCTCCTTACTCCCGCCGGCTTCGCAACAGAGATGTCATTCCGCTTGACTTGAAGATTTCTCTTGGGAACCCAAGCCATATTCCTCTTCTCCAGCCTCTTGACCCTGAGCCTCTTAAGTTTTATTTCTTCCCAATGTGATAAGCCGAGTGAGCATCCCGGCTGTGATTTTGTTTTATGCACTAGCAAATTCTTCCTTGCTTTGGGCATCTCTGCTTGGCCTGTCCAAACTTGGCGATTGGATCCTTGAAAGTAACCTCGCTTCTTTCTTGTCCTTAGTAGCCAACATAGACTCGGCCGGCTTTTTGTCATCTGAATTGATCTGAGATAGCACACTTGCGCCATCCTTTTCACTGCACACTTGCTTGACCGCATCCATCTTCTTTGTCGAGCTCCTAACCGATTCTTTTTGGTTGAGTCGGTCTATAACATGTTGTTGTTGAACAAACGACGATCCTCTCGGAACTACATAATTTTGCTGAGGTGGTTTAGAATATGATGGACAGTGTGCCTTTGATTTATACTTGTTCCATGATTGATATGAATAATAGTCAACATGGGGAGGAATCCATGACACTGGTATTGGTGACCCAAAAGGAGGATATGGAGTCTGCTTGCTCAACTTCTTCCTTCGCCCATCCCGGTGTTCAGATTTATGCTTTGGGGGTGACTTCGATGCTTTTATTTCACTCGCCGATAAGCACTCTTTTGCCTCACTTATCTTCCGATATTTTTCTAATAACCGCGCTAAAGTGACTTTTGGCCTTTTACCTTTGTGCTTACCATTGCCTTTTGCTTTTAATTGTGCATGTATCGGTCTTTGAATTTTCTTGTTGCCCCTCAAAGCTAGATGTCGCCATTGTAGATTTGATGGAATTCTGCCTTCAAGATTTTTGTTGATGCACCTTTTAACCATATCCTTGCTCAAGACTTGACCTCATTATCGCCAAGTGTTTACCTGCTGACCTTTAGATGAATCGCTTGAGATAGCCGAGTCAACATTTGATCACCATCAAGACCAACTGACACGACCGCCATATGCTTGTGCCTCATCAAACTCCAATCGCCCTATGTTGTCCGATTGCGCTTTGATGAATCACGTTGTTGTCTTTGATATTCTCTTCAAACAAGCATTGCATTTGTTCTGTCCCGATGGCTCGACATCATGATCAATTATAATAATAGGATTAGTCATGTCGATGTACCGATGATGTGATCAACTATGCCTGCAATCGGACGATACATTCTCGCCCATTAAACGATATTGTGATACCGCTCAAACAAAACAACCGAATGGTGCTAGCTTAGTGTCATCTGACTCGGTTATGCATTGATTTTTGTTGTCCTTTCCGATGCTTTTGAATCGCTATCCCGAGAACTTTGAACATGGCTTTATATTCCTACAACCAAAATAATTACAGAATATATGTCTCATCTCGAGACCAAATGTTAGCTGTGCATGAAACAAACAAAGTTGTCCATATGAATATAAAGTTCAGTGACATGACCGAACAACTTTGTCATGTATAAGTTGTCACTATTAGCCTCTTTGAATAATGCCATGTGTCGATCAGCATGATTAGTGACAAGATCACTCCTAACAAATAGATTACTCATTTCAATTGGTCTTTCAAAATTAATTAGAATCTTACTAACAGTGCATCAACAATATGATTTTGACCTAATCGAAAATTGAGTAAACCATCTGCTAGGTGTACCTTTGTGAAGACGCTGGAAGAAGAAAATGGTTGCACCATCGAACAATACATCGCTCCACTTCTGAATAATTCTCCAATGCCTCTTCCTCTTTTTCTCGATCTCGTGCCTCATCACCGGATTGCCCGAGTATATTTCAGTCGGATTGCCCGAGTGGATTTCACCTGACGCTTTTGTCGGCTTGAACTTTGCTCGCCGCATTTTCTTGGTCTTGATGTTCATCGTTAATCGAACTGTGTTCAACCATATTACTTTGTTCTTGATGATCATCAATATCTTTAGCACGAAACTCACAGGTAGCATGTAAGCTCCTTACATCCGTAAAAATCTAACAAGGCCAATTTATTATGCTTACCATCCCTTTGCTCAAATAAACTTGCATCTTCCGCTTTGGTACACGCAGCAATAATTGGCTTGATGCACTCGACTTAGTCAAGCGATGCACTTGTCTCGAACATGCACTCGATCGGCATGATGTACTCAGATGGGTCGATGCACTTGGCTGGTATGATGTACTCGGTATGGACTCTATGCACTCGGTTGTAACCGCTTCGGCTCAATCTGGTTTCAACTCGAATCCACCATCGCCTTTTCTTTAAAGGAATCGCTCGACTCGGCCAGATGACTTATTCAATGAACCATATTAGCCGAAAGTGAACCCTTTCGTTGATTTGTTTGCAAACCTTCTTGCTTCAATATCGCAGTAAGGGCCAACATAGTTGCTGGATGGAGGAAGGCAGTTGACGATTCTTGCAAATATTCCTCTCCACGGCTCTTCTTGAGGGCTTCAGAAGCCTGCCGATATTCTCGCCGTAATTCTCAAGAGTTGGCGAGTAAAGCCATTGACTCTATTCCCTGTGAGAGTTGGCTTGACCCCATCCATTCGGCACATATTTTTCTTTAGACTCAGCCCTACTTGATCAGCTTGCCCCAATACTTTTTAGGATCTTTCGCAATGAATTGATGTTGCCAAACTTTGCAATTGTATAGGGGTGTATAACATGCTGCAATGATAGGTGAAGATGTGTGCACTGTTGTTGAATATTTTCTCATGCCAATTTGATCAATCGCAACACTTCGCCTTCTTTAAAACCCTAGCTTTTATTGCCTCATAATCAGGAACCAAACCTTTATCATGTTGCTCAAGGCAAAGAGCGGTAATCTTCTTATTTTGCGCTAAGCACTTTAACGCAGCCAAAGTCACCTCATCTCCTGCAATATTAGACACATACACTCCTCAGAATTTCCATTCACTCGCCATAAAAGTGAGCCGAGTCATGAATACTTTTAGTTGCATATGATGCTGAACAATTAATATCATGAGGTGTATCATATGATGATCGAGGATAACCGCCAAATAGCTAATGGAAGCATGGCCGATTGCCCATTCATCGGCATGTTTGGGGATAAACCCAGATATTGCGTAGTTGATCGCCGATGGAAAAACTGCAGACGCCTCCCGCACATGAGGTGTCATATATTGATCACTCAAACAAATCGTGTTATTCATCGGCATATTGAAAGGTGTTGCCATGCACGGTTGTTCAGATTCATAAGTTGCATGTCGCGTTCTCAGAATTAAGTTTCTCCAATGGAATAACTAGTCGGCCTTTTGCTCGTTAGGGCTAGCCGACATGACATGTCCATTGAAAGATCTAGCAACATCAACATAATGGCTATTTGCATCTACGTAAGGAGATTGATGATACATGTTACCGCTTGTAGATTGCAGCTGCTTGATGACGCCTCCTCGTGAGCAAGAACAAGCTGGAAACTGTTCAAAGCTTCGCCCCAGCTGAGTCGCACACCTAACATGCCACCGTACCTCGATGCCGGGTGATGCACCGCAGCTCACGCCGAAGGAGACCCGACCGACAACAGCTGACACGCAAGACACCGGCGGGCGCTTTTGTAGACCAAGCCCCACTTGCCCGGGAGGGACCTGCCAGGCTCAAGGCGGCTATGGGCTGCCCTAGGTCGATTCGCCGCCCCTAGAGCCTCGTGGATCGCTGCCTCCAACGCTAAGAATGAACGAAGAACGAGAAAGAAAGATACAAGGGTAGGGATAAAGATAGATGAACACAAAAGTGTAATAGATTGATTGGTTCAATGGTGTTGTTTAATCGGCCACCACCCCAACATATATAAGAGGCGGCTGGACTTCCTGCATAAGTAAAGGATTCATCTAGGCTTTCCTTACAAGAAAAATTACATCAATTCGCTGGCCCTAGAGTCCTAGTTCTATTCCAACTCGGATCCAATCTGAATCTGGCCCAACTTCTGTCTTCCTCCTTGTGCAGGCCGAGCCTCCATATGACCTCCGATCAAGATGGCCCAAATATCAAACTTGTGCGCCTCGACGATACCTAACAACTCTCATGTTGATCACTTTTTCAAATAAGGCCATCTTGAATACTTTTCGAGGTCATCTTTACCTTCCAAATGACTCGGTCTTGCGGTAGACTGAATTATCCGAGTCTTGTAGTGAATTTGCAGGCCATATGCTATCTCCGATGACGATGACTCCAAAAGCAAGTTTACCGCCTTGACGATATGCACAACTTCTGTATTGAACACTTCTTCATCCGAGATCATCTTGATAAACTTTTGGGCACATGTTCGGGCCACTCGGATTTGTGCTCATCCACTGGATATTAGAGTCTTTCACCGGATGATGACCACATTTTCACCTAAGACAATCTTTCACTCGGATGATGACCAAATTTTCAGTCGAAGACAATCTTTTACTCGATCGTTAAGTTTTCACTGACCTTTACTCGATCGACCTTTTACTCGACCGGTAGGTTTTCACTGACCTTTACTCGACCCAGAGGTTTCCACCGACCTTTACTCGACCGCAGGTTTTCACTGACCTTTACTCGATCGGTAGGTTTTCACCGACCTTTACTCGATCGGTAGGTTTTCACCGAAAGGTAAGCTTTCACTGACCGTGAGTTTTCACCGGATGGTAAGCTTTTCACCGGATGGTGCTTTTCACTGACCAAAAACATAGCCTGATCTTGATTTGCCTCTCCAGATTGCATACGACCTGGGATTGAGACGAATTTTATATGAAAATCGATCGGCTCGACGAGACGAAACTTTTTCGTGTTGAAGGTTTTTCGATTCAATGCCGCCTTGAAGGCCAAATTGCTCAAGCGACCCATCGACAGTATGCCCTGTACTTTGCGCCATATTTTCATTCAGCTTCGGTCTGCAGTGTATTGCCTCTAACTTTTGCATATGAACTCGGATTGAGATGATTTATATATCAAAATCGATTGCCTCGATGAGACGAAGACAATTCCTTTAGAGTACTTCTTCATCCGAGGTCGTCTTGAAGGCGTGATTGGCCAAAAATCACTCAGAGCATTGAATTATGCCACTCGGAGTATAGTTTCGGTCCGTAAGATAAGGTCGAATGAATATAACCGAACATCAAAGTCGCTCCACTCGGGCGACGTGAATATTTTCATGCTGAAGGCCCATTCACTGAGACCATCTTCATTGCAACTGTGGTCTTGCCAAAACAGTGTCAACAGACTTTGTAGACCAAGCGGAAGCGCTGACGAACGAGGGAAGTAGTCGACGCCCTCCCGTCCGACCGATCCAAGCACCGCTATTCGCACCTCCGAAGTTCTTGACACGCATACAGCTCGATGACGCACTCGCTCTCCAATCCAAGAGAGGCGCCGAGGGGAGAGTTCCACAAGACGACGGGCAGGTGACGATCTTGATGTTCTCCCGTCACAGCAGGCTTCGCCAAGCACCGCCAATATATGATCGAGGTGTAATATCGTGAGGGGGGCACCGACACGGCTAAGGAACGATCAATGATCAACTTGTGTGTTTAGGGTGCCCCTACCCCAGTGATATAAAGGAGGGAGGAGGAGGTGGCCGCCCAAGGGGCGCGCCATAGGAGGGGGAAACCTACTCCAAGTATGTTTCCTCCTTTCCTAATCCAACTTGGAGGGGGAAGGAAGGAGTACTAGTAGTAGGAAGGAGAAGGGGAAAGAAGAGGGGGGGCCGCCCCTCCCCAATTCGATTGGGCTTGGGGCGCCTCCCTTGTTCCTTCTCCTTCTTCCACTTGGGCCCAATAAGGCCCATATAGTTACCGTGGGTTCCAGAACTCCCGAGTCTTGCAGATATTCCCAAACTCTCCCGAACCTTTCCGTGTCCAAATATATCCGCCCAATATATCAATCTTTATGTCTCGACCATTTCGAGACTCTCGTCATGTCCGCTATCACATCCGGACTCAACAACCTCCGTACATCAAAATACATAAACTCATAATATAACCGCCATCGAAACCTTGCGCAGGGATCTTACGGTTCGAGAACAATGTAGACATGACCGACACGCCTTCGTCAATAACCAATAGCGGACCTGATGCCCATATTGGTTCCTACATATTCTACGAAGATCTTTATGGGTCAAACCGCATAACAACATACTTTGTTCCTTTGTCATCGGTATGTTACTTGCCCAAGATTTGATCGCTAGATCCAATACCTAGTTCAATCTCGCTATCGCAAGTCTTTTACTCGCTCAGAATACGCCATCTCATAACTAACTCATTAGTTACATGCTTGCAAGGCTTAGGTGATGAGTATTACCGAGAGGGCCCAGAGATACCTCTCCCATAATCGGAGTGACAAAACCTAATCTCAATTATGTCAACTCAACATGTACCTTCGAAACACCTGTAGTACTCCTTTATAATCACCCAGCTACGCAGGACGCTTGGTAGTACCCAAAGTGTTCTTCCGTAAACGGAGTTACACAATTCTCATAGTTACAGAACATGTATAAGTCATGAAGGAAGCAATAGCGAATACTAAACGATCAAGTGCTAAGCTAACGGATGGGTCATGTCAATCACATCATTCTCCTAATGATGTGATCCCATTTAATCAAATGACAACACATGTCTATGGTTAGAAACATAACCATCTTTGATTAATGAGCTAGTCAAGTAGAGGCATACTAGTGACTATATGTTTGTCTATGTATTCACACATGTATCATGTTTCCTAAGTTAATACAATTCTAGCATGAATAATAAACATTTATCATGATATGAGGAAATAAATAATAACTTTATTATTGCCTCTAGGGCATATTTCCTTCAGCCTCCCACTTGCACTAGAGTCAATAATCTAGATTACATAGTAATGATTCTAACACCCATGGAGTCTTGGTGTTGATCATGTTTTGCTCGTGAGAGAGGCTTAGTCAACGGTTCTGCAAATATTCAGATCCGTATGTATCTTGCAAATCTCTATGTCTCCCACTTGGACTTGGTCCCAATGGAATTGAAGCTGCCTCTTGATGTGCTTGGTCCTCTTGTGAAATCTGGATTCCTTTGCCAAGGCAATTGCACCAAGATTGTCATAGAAGATCTTCATTGGTCCCAATGCACTAGGTATGACACCTAGATCGGAAATGAACTCCTTCATCCGCATTCTTCATTTGCTGCTTCGTAAGCAGCTATGTACTCCGCTCACATGTAGATCCCGCCATGACGCTTTGTTTAGAACTGCACCAACTCACAGCTCCACCGCTTAATATAAACACGATCCAGCTTATGCATTTAGAATCGTCCGATCGTGTCAAAGCTTGCATCGACGTAACCATTTACGACTAGCTCTTTGTCACCTCCATATACGAGAAACATATCCTTAGTCCTTTTCGTATTTCAGATGTTCTTGACCACCGTCCAAAGGATCCACTCGATTACTTTTGGTACCTACCGCCAAGCTTATTGCTACATACGCCGTGTCCGGTACACAACATTGCATACATGATAGAGCCTATGGCTCAAGCATAGGAACACCTTTCATTTTCTCTATCTTCTCGCTGTGGTCGGGCATTGAGTTTGACTCAACTTCACACCTTGTAGCACAGTGCAAGAATCCTTTCTTTTGCTCGATCCATTTTGAACTTTTTCAAAATTTTGTCAAGGTATGTGCTTTGTGAAAGTCCTATTAAGCCTTGATCTATCTCTATAGATCTTGATGCCCAATATGTAAGCAGCTTCACCGAGGTCTTTCATTGAAAAACTTTATTCAAGTATCCCTTTATGCTATCCAGAATTCTATATCATTTCCAATTAATAATATGTCATCAACATATAAAATTAGAAATGCTACAGAGCTCCCACTCACTTTCAAAAACCCTTTATAAAAAACCCCTTTTCCCCTTCATTTAAAATTTTTCACGAACCCCCAATGTGGGGCGCACCCACCATTAAAATGGTTTTCCCCCCGAAGGCCCTACGGGGCCGGAACCCCGGGTTTAACCAAAAAAACCGGCCCAAAAATAAAATTTAAACCCAAAGAAAAATTTCCCCAAACCAAAAAAAATTTTTACCCCAAAGAAATAAAAAAAAGGGGGCATTTTTTTCCCCAAAACGGGGAAACCCATAAAAAAAACCCAAAATTCCCAGCCCGGGGGGGAAATTGAAAAGGGAAAAGGCACCCTTTGAGCCCGGGCGGTCAAGAGGGGGAAGGGGGGCAGGGGGGCCCAAACCGGGGGCCCGCCCCCCCCTCCAAAGGCCCGGGGGGCCCCCCCTGGGTTTCCCGGGCGGAAGGGGGAGGGAAAAGTGGAGGCCCCAAGGGCCCAACCCGGGAGGGGCCCGGGGGACAGCCCCCAGGCCGGCCCTCCCCAAAAGGGTCCGGGAAGGGGCCACTGGGCCCCCCTTCCTTCCCCAAATAGGCCCCTCCCCCCCAAAATGATTCCTTTTTTCCCCCCTTCCCCTTTGAGCCCCCCCCCAAGGGGCCATATTTTCCAAACCCAGCCAAAAATGGGCCCCGCGGGAAAAAGCCGGCCCCTCCCCGGGCCCCCTTTTCCGGAAAGGTCCACCCGGTAAACCTCTTTTCCCCTTTCAAAACCCGGCCAAATTCCCCCTTGCCTCCCAAACCCCCTTAATAAACCCTTTATGAATTAACTTTACCGATTTTTTGAAAAACCCCTTTCCTTTCCCGAATACCTTTCCCCGGGTTACCAAAAATTTATGTGAAAAAACCCCCCGGGGGGACCAACACCCCCAAAACCTTTGGAAACCAAAGATCCCATTTGGAAGTCCCGAAGGAAAAACCCAAAAAAACCAAACGATTAAATTTTTAACCCCTTTGGGTTTTCCCACCCTTTCAATTTGGAAATTTTCCCCGAGCTAAAAGGGGCAATTTCCCTTTATTAATTTTAGGTTTTCCATAATTTACAATTTGATGAAAAAAATTTTAAAAAGAAATAAAAAAATTTTTTTTTACCCAGGCCCAAAAAAATTTAAAAATGGAAAAGGGTTTCCCGTTTAACCCACAAATTTGGGGTTTAATTTAAAAAATTTAACCTGTCCCCCGAATTATTCCCATTACTAATTTTGGGTTTTAAAATTTCTTTGAAAATAAAAAGGGTTAATGGAAAATTGGCCCCCTTTAAATTTTTTTGAAAATTTTTTTTCTTCTTTTTTTTTAATTTTTTGGGTTTTGTTAAAAAATCCCCTTTACTGTTCTTTTTTTTGGAAAAAAATATCCGGGTAAACAAAAAAGGGTTTTTTAATTTTAGGGTTTTTTAGAATTTCCAATGGGGGTTTCCCCGGACGCCCCCCCCGGGGTTTTAAATTTATGTTTTCCCCCAAAAAAGAAAAAAAAAATTAAAAAACAAAAAAATTTTTAAAGGGCATATTTCCCAAAAAAAGGGAAAAAGGGAAAAAAATTAAAATGGGGTTTCCGGAGTGTTGGGAACCGCCGGAAAGGCCTTTTGAGGGTTTACCCCTTTTAATTTAAAGGGATTTGGAATTTAAATTTTTTGAAGGTTTTTAACACTTAAAAATTTTTACAAAACCCCATTTCTTTTAAAATTAAAATTTAAACAAATGGTTTATTTAAAATTTCCCCAAATTTAAAATTTTCAAAAAAATTATACTTTAAACCCCCAAAAAAAAATTTATTAAAAATTTGGGCTTTTCCTTTTATGCCCGCCCCTTACCCCCTAGGGGTTTTAATTCCCACTAAAAAAGGTTTTTTTCCCTTTTTTTTCAGAATAAACAATTCCCCCTTTTACCCCCCCCGGGAAAACCCTTTTCCCATAAGGGAAAAGGCCAAAGAAAAAAAGAGAAAATTAAAAATTTGCCAAAATTTAAAGGGAAAAAAGAAAAGGGGTTAAACAATAATCCCAAAATTTAAGATAAAAATTGAGGTTTAACCCTTTTCCAACCAAAAGAGGGGTTTAAAACCCCCTTGGGAAAACATTTCTCGCCTTTCTTTAAGTCCCGAATTTTTAAAATCCTAAAACCTTTTAATATTTTGGGATAATTTTTTTGAGGGGGTTTTTGGTTTTGGGGCCAGTCCCCTTCCAAAGGTTGAAAATTTTTATGGCAAAATTTTCGTGATCCAAATCAACTAAACCATGTCCGATCATCACGTGAGATGGAGAGTTTCAATGGTGAACATCTCTATGTTCATATCACTATATGATTCACGCCGACCTTTCGGTCTCCGGTTCGAGGCCATATCTGATATGCTAGGCTCGCAAGTATAACTGAGTATTCGCTGTGCAACTGTTTTGCACCTGTATTTGAACGTAGAGCCTATCACACCCGATCATCACGCGGTGTCTCAAGACGAAGAACTTTCGCATACGGTGCATACTCGGAGAACACTTCTTGATAATTAGTGAGAGATCATCTTAAAATGCTACCGCAATCAAAGCAAGATAAGATGCATAAAGGATAAACATCACATGCAATCAATATAAGTGATATGATATGGCCATCATCATCTTGTGCTTGTGATTCCATCTCAAGCACCGTCGTGATCACCATCGCCACCGGGCGACACCTTGATCTCCATCGAGCATCGTTGTCGCTTACGCCATCTATTGCTTTCTACGACTATCGCTACCGCTTAGTGATAAAGTAAAGCAATTACAGGCGTTGCATTTCATGCAATAAAGCGACAACCATATGGCTCTGCCATTGCCGATAACTTCGTTACAAAACATGATCATCTCATACAATAAAATATAGCATCACGCCTTGGCCATATCACATCACAACATGCCCTACAAAAACAAGTTAGACGCCCTCTACTTTGTTGTTGCAAATTTTACGTGGCTGCTACGGGCTTAGCAAGAACCATTCTTACCTACGCATCAAAACCACAACGATAGTTTGTCAAATAGACTGCTTTTAACCTTCACAAGGACCGGCGAGCTCACACTGTTCAACTAAAGTGAGAGAGACACACCGCCAGCCACCTTTAAGCACGAAAGTGCTCGAACGGTGAAACCAGTCTCGAGAAGCGACGCGTAATGTCGGTCCGAGCCGCTTCATCTCACAATACCGCTGAACCAAAGTATGACATGCTGGTAGGCAGATGACTTATATCGCCCACAACTCACTTGTGTTCTACTCGGCATATAACATCAACGATAAAACCTAGGCTCGGATGCCATCGATGGGAAACGAGTAATTTCAAAAAATTCCTACGCACACCAAGATCATGATGATGATATAGCAACGAGGGGAGAGTGTTGTCTACGCACTTTGTAGACCAAAGCGAAGCGCTGACGCAACGTAGAGGAAGTAGTCGACGTCCCTCCCGGTCCGACCGATCCAAGCACCGCATTCGCACCTCCGAAGTTCTTGACACGCAGCAGCTCGATGACGCACCTCGTCTCCAATCCAGAGAGGCGCGAGGGGAGTTCCACAAATGACGGCGCGGTGACGATCTTGATGTTCTCTGCGCAGGCTTCGCCTAAGCACCGCCACAATATGATCGAGGTGTAATATCGTGGAGGGGGCACCGACACGGCTAAGGAACGATCAATGATCAACTTGTGTGTTCTAGGGTGCCCCCTACCCCGTATAAAGGAGGGAGGGAGGGAGGTGGCCGCCCAAGGAGCGCGCATAGGGAGGGGGAAACCTACCCAAGTAGGTTTCCTCCTTTCCTAATCCAACTTGGAGGGAAGGAAGGAGTACTAGTAGTAGGAAGGAGAAGGGGAAGGAGAAGGAAAGGGGGACCGCCCTCCCCCCAATTGATTCTGGGGCGCCCCCCTTGTTCCTTCTCCTTCCTTCCACTTGGGCCCAATAAGGCCCATATACTTCGGGGTTCGAACCTCCTGAGCTCCAGATATTCCCAAACTCTCACGGAACCTTTCCTGTCCAAATATATCCATCCAATATATCAATCTTTATGTCTCGACCATTTCGAGACCTCGCATGTCCGTGATCACATCCGGACTCAACAACCTTCGTACATCAAAATACATAAACTCATAATATAACCGCATCGAAACCTTAGCTGCAGGACTCTACGGTTCGAGAACAATGTAGACATGACCGAGACATCGCCTCGGTCAATAACCAATAGCGGGACCTGGATGCCCATATTGGTTCCTACATATTCTACTAAGATCTTTATCGGTCAAACCGCATAACAACATACTTTGTTCCCTTTGTCATCGGATAGTTACTTGCCCGAGATTTGATCGTCGGTATCCAATACCTAGTTCAATCTCGCTTACCGGCAAGTCTCTTTACTCGCTCAGAATACGTATCTCATAACTAACTCATTAGTTACATGCTTGCAAGGCTTAGGTGATGAGTATTACCGAGAGGGCCAGAGATACCTCTCCGACAATCGGAGTGACAAATCCTAATCTCAATTATGTCAACTCAACATGTACCTTCGAAACACCTAGTACTCCTTTATAATCACCCAGCTTACGCTGTGACGCTTGATAGTACCCAAAGTGTTCTTCCGTAAACGGAGTTACACAATTCTCATAGTTACAGTGAACATGTATAAGTCATGAAGGAAGCAATAGCAGAATACTAAACGATCAAGTGCTAAGTTAACGGATGGGTCATGTCAATCACATCATTCTCCTAATGATGTGATCCCATTTAATCAAATGACAACACATGTCATGGTTAGGAAACATAACCATCTTTGATTAATGAGCTAGTCAAGTAGAGGCATACTAGTGACTATATGTTTGTCATGTATTCACAATGTATCATGTTTCCGTTAATACAATTTAGCATGAATAATAAACATTTATCATGATATGAGGAAATAAATAAAACTTTATTATTGCCTCTAGGGCATTTTCCTTTAGGCCATCATCTCATGATAAAAGAGGCTTCACCCTTTTTTTCGTCCGTGTTCAGATATCCCTTTTGCCACAAAGAATCGAACTAACTTTGACCGACGAAAGAATTGATTGATCTTCGAAAGGTGAAGAAGGGGGGCAATAACTTTTTCTTTATTTTTTGCCCCTTCCCCTCCTCGGGTTCTCCTGGTCCGACATTTTACGATGTGGATCTTCCCCGATTTTCAAATCTTGAAGTCTTTTTTTGCCTTCGCCCATCCTTGGTCTTATCCCATGTTCATCGTGGCAAAGCTCGGACATTCTTGCAGATATGCATTTGATCAAGGCAATGAGGTGTATCGGTTTGTCCCAAAGATTCCAAGTCCTGAACACGATTGCCCTCCATACCAAAGATCGGCTCGCGCCTTTCTTTCTTTAACCTTTCCGCTTTTTCAATAGCTCATCGATTTCGCACCCCGCTTACGGAGGTCCTCGGCTGACCATTGAATAGATTTCCCGTTTCTCCACGGTCGTCCTTTCGCCATCTTCGGCTCATGTACACATTTTCCTTCCGCCCATTTTCTGACGAGGCCGAGACATCGACATCCATGCAAAGGGCATCCGAATATCCATGGCACCCGGCTGCCACATATCCGGAATCGAGATAGTCCTCCACCGCCGGATGCATTTCATGTTGAAATACTACCTTTGCCGGATCCCATGTCTTGGCTTGTTTTCCATAACGTTCTAACTCCTCTTGAAGTAGCCCCGATAAAATTAATTTATTTCCCGGTTTTTTCCTTGAATAAGCATGCTCATGTGAATGTATTTCAATTTCATGCACAACCGGGGAGGTTGTACATCCATACAAACACGGGCCATGTGCTATGGTTGGTGTTCGTTGCAAACGGATTCATGCCATCGTACACGGGCGGCATGATGTTCCTTGCATCAATTCAAAATACCGATAGAAGTTGTTCAACACTTCCCCATTTTCGATCCTTCACGGTCTCGTCGGATCATCTCCATCATCGGGCTTCTTCCTCTCCCGCCAAAAGATTAGCTTAGCTTCCCTAGGATCTACAAATACCGAGACGGGAGGATCGGTGACGATAACTTTCGGGACATTTCATCCCGCCTTTCTTTACGAGAAGCATTGCACACCGGACAAATTTTTTTTTCCCAAGGTTCTTCCGATAAATTATGCAATCGCTGATGCATGCATGGTATCTAACGTGGCGATCAAGAGGGCACACATCTTCGGCCTCATCAACACTAGTAGGACATAGATTACCCAAGGGAAGAACATCCTTAGGTACTTGAGATGCTCATCGAGGCTAGTGTCGGTCCATTTGTTTTAGCCTTGTCTTCGTGGAGTTGGAGCGGAAACCGGGGTCACCTCAGATTGCAAACCATCATACAATGGAGTGTCGAGTTACCACCGCTTGCTCCATTAGCCTCCTCTTAGAAGCACTCTTCAAGATTTCCCTCCTGGGGCAATGCTTGAACATGAGGGTCCCGACAATTGAACTTAGTACCGATTTAACTCGCGATGGAGTCCATGTCGTTCTTCTCCCCGCCATGTCCGCCCTTTCCTCCGCCATGTCCGCCCTTCTCCGCCGCCATGTCCGCCTCTTCCCGACGCCATTATCGATCATCTCTTCGCTCCCCCGGTCATCATTGTCCCCGATCCTCAACATCGCTATCCTCATCTTCAATTCACCAAGTATAGCCATCCATGAAACCAATGAGGGGCGCCAACCCACCATCGCCATGGGGGTCGAGCCAAACTATTCCTTTGCATTTTGACACCGAATAAAACCCGTCGTTATTTTCATGTCCCCAAAACAATCGCAACCACCTGTCCACCATCGCTCCAATCGACCATAGTCAACTCCCGTAATAATAAACAAATTGATTATAAAATGCATGCATGCATCAAAGTCATAAAAAGTTGGCATGACCTTCCCAAAAAATAGGACATATATGGATCTAGAGTTTGCAATTCATCAAACATAAATAAATCACATTTCGCAAAACATAGGCAACTCAAAAGCACATTTCGGTCAACACATGCCCACACACAATTTCCACAAACATATCACACACACATAAACATATTTCCATTTTGCAAAAGCATGAAATTTTATCTTCATCTCGACGAGATCGAAAGCACACTGGAGATGATGTTGTGGGAGACAAAAGTGCACAAAGCTCTTCTTGACAAAGATAGATCTAGTTAGGGAGCAAATAGGTCACTTAACTAAATCCTACATCTACCTAGTTACCTAATTTGGGAGGAGACAATTCAACTAGTGGAGGGGAAGGAAAAGAGAAAGGAGATGCATTAATGGAGGTGGGGTTAGGGTAGGAGTAATGAAGAGAGAAAGGTGGATAGAAGAGAGAGAGTAATGGGGAGAAGTATTGAGGAAGAAGAAGAGGAGAGGGAGCATTGGGGAGGTAGGGAAGGGAAGAGAGGAGGGGGGGGAGGGGGGAAGGAAAGAGAGGAGGGGAGGGGGGGACGGTGGGGAAAGGTGGTGGGTTGTGCGGGTTAGCAAAAGGTGATTTAAAATACGTTCGCAAGGAATTAGCAGAGGCTTTGGGATAGTGCACGCTAATCGACAAAAAGTGGCATTTGAAATTTAGCGAAAGATCTCTTGGGCCATTACTACATCCTTAGAAGGCTGTTCCCGGATCGCCATGAATTAGAGTTAGGTGAACACGGCCGATATTTGAGCAAAGGTTTTGCCGGGCCATCGCTAAATACTTATCGCCGGAATTTGGACACGCCATTACTAGTTAGCAGCAACGCCTTTTTGAGCGGGCTGCTAAGATTCTGGTTATAGGCTTTTCCAGTAGGGAATCGGAGTTACGGATTCCCAATAAAGGAAACGGTGAAGGAGAATCAGAACCAAAACAAAGAGATAGATTCAATCTGGAGGGGCTTCGCCTCCCAAGCCAGGGAGCCAAGGACCGAGGGGAAACCCTTTCCCATCTAGGAGAAGGTCAGGAAGAAGAAGAAGGGGCCCTCTCCTTGTTCCTGGCGCGAACGCCTTGGGCCATCATTATCACCGCGATCTCCACCAACACCTCCGCCATGTTCACCAACATCTCCATCACCTTCCTTCTATCTACAGGGTCCACTCCAAGATCCCGCTGATTACTTGAACATGGTGGTTTATGCTTCATATTTTTTCCAATGATGTGTTCCATCCTATGATGTCCGAGTAGATTTTCGTTTCCTTTGATATGAATTGCTATGATTGATTTGAGTTATGTTTTATTGGTGCTGTCCTATTGCCCTCCGGGTCG
This sequence comes from Aegilops speltoides, assembly GCA_021437245.1. Classification (NCBI taxonomy): domain Eukaryota; kingdom Viridiplantae; phylum Streptophyta; class Magnoliopsida; order Poales; family Poaceae; genus Aegilops; species Aegilops speltoides. Next base: position 762 of record JAHHZJ010003898.1, on the reverse strand, counting down.
CGTAAGCGTGAGGGATTCCCGGTTGTTGAAACGCTCATGATTCGCTTATAGTGGGTTGGTTGTGATCAAACACAAACCCGAGTAAGAGGGATTTTGGGATGGGATAAAGGGGACTTGATGCTTTAATGCTATGGTTGGGTTTTACCTTAATGAATCTTTAGTAGTTTGGGATGGTTGCTAGAGTTCCAATCATAAGTATATGATCCAAGTAGAGAAAGTATGTTAGCTTATGCCTCCTCAAATAGAATTGAATAACGACACGTCTAGTAGCGATAATTGCCTAGGGACAATTTCACAACTCCTACCACCACTACTAGGGAAAAGCCTATACACGAATCTTACCGAATTTTTCAAAATACCACGCATCGTTATTTAGCAAAGAACGTTATCAAAACCGCCAGAAGAAAATAGCAAAGAGGTCCCAAAAAGTTTTATAATTGCCATGACCTCGCAGTTATAGCAAGAGCGACTATACAATAGCGCCATCGCCTTACAGAAGGAAAACCGATCGCTAAGATCACCCCAAAGTCCCATCCGGAAAGGGTGGTTACCACCGAAATATGTTATTTCCAAACTACCACAACCATTGGTCTTCACAACTCTATGTGTAAATTTAGGAATATGAGTCCTCCGTTCCTACCGAGAGGACCATATTGAAATTAGATTGTACACAAAAAGATCAATGGCCAATGTTTTTTGTATTGACGTTTTTTTTGTATAGTTAACTTAGCAAGAGCGGTTTATACGCAAAGCGCCATTTCA
>JAHHZJ010003897.1:0-40058 GCA_021437245.1 Aegilops speltoides | reverse complement strand
AGGAGCGGTCGCTTCACATGCAAAACTGGTCTATTTGAATTGTCTACAAATACATTTAATTGTTTAAATATAGAAAACGGATACTGAAAAATGCTATTTTTTGAAGATGAACCCTAGCAGTAGCATGGGCCCTCGCGCTACTGCTACTGCTAGCCCTAGCCCTAAAACCCGCATGGAACATTATGATAATTTAGTATGTGGAATTTTCTAATCAAAAGCTCTTACATAGACCCTTCTAGAAAAAATGATGAATTGTAATTTCCTGGATGACTGAGAATAAAGTTTGTTGGTTTTCTAAAGAGTTTATCTTTTACACTTTGGCTTGTGGATAGATTATTACATGATCATGAGAAGTTTTGTAATGAAAATTTGTTGTTATAATAATGATCACAAGCATGATGCTGCCATGTCCATATTTTGTTTTATCGACACCTCCCTTCCTAAACTTGTGGTCTTGTTTATTGAGTTCGGCTTTCGCTCGATTGCAAGCGAGGTCTAACCTTGAGGGACTTGATATGCCCATTATGCATCATATTTTACTACTACTCCCTCCTTCCATCTATATAGGGCCTAATGTGTTTTTCGAGGCTAACTTTGACCAAATATTAGAGCAATAATATATGACATGCAACTTACACAAAGCACATCGTTAAATTCGTGTGTGAAAGGAGTTTTCAATGATATAACTTTCACATTGTGCATGTCATGTATTATTAATCTTGTCAATAGTCAAAGGTGGTCTTAAAAACACATTAGGCCCTATATAGATGGAAGGAGGGAGTATTATTTATAATGTTTATAGCTATACTTCACTTTATCATTCAATTTTAATGCTTTTTCTCTCTCAAAATGCAAGATACACCGAAAGAGAGAGATTATCGGCAGCTGGAATTCTGGTTCTAAAAAAGCAACAACAGAGAGAGCTATTCTCCAAAGCTCCAAATGACCTGAAAATTTATGGAGAATTGTTTTGTAATATATAAAAAATTCTGGAAGAACGAACTACTGGAGAAGAGCCTCGGTGGGGACACAAGGCAGGGGCGCGCCCTACCCTCCAAGGCGGGCTCTAGTGCCTTGTGGGGCACACGAAGGTTCACCAATGCCCATCTTCAGTTATATGAAGCCAGTTTCCATAGAGAAAAAAAAAGAAGAGAAGCCTTTCGGGATGAGCCGGCGTCATCTCGAGGCGGAACCTGGCAAGATCAATTTTGCTCTCCAGCGGGAAATGGAAGCCATCGTCATCACCAACGCTCATCTCATCATGGGAGGACTCATCTCCATCAACATCTTCACCAGAACCATATCATCTCCAAACCCTAGTTCATCTCTTGTATTCAATCTTTTCTATCAAACTTGAGAATGCCTCCGGTTCGGCATAGGTGGTTCCCCTCCCCTTCAAGCTCTAGTTTCTTTCTAGTGTTTTGAGTGTGAGAAGCCAAGTATACACAGTACTCGTAGTGTTTAGGTGGCTATTTGATTCTGCACACCTCACTTGCAATCCCAGTGAAGAAATCAATGCACTAGAGAAAATGTACGTCCGCCTGTGGAGAGTAGAAAGCTCAGGAAAAGAACTTTTGTTACCCTGTCTGCACTCGCGGTCACATCAAAAAAAATGAGAGAAAAGAATGTGTGAGGACGTTACCCTGTCTGCTCCCCGGACAACGCAGGGGGTCATCGCCGGCGTCCCCCTCTGCTCTCTTCTTCACCGCCGCTTTGGAAACTTTTCCCAATTTCAAGATCCTGAGCAATTGGAATTCTGATTTCATCCCCGAAAATGACATAATCTCGCAACCAAGACCCTAACATTTTGCAGACAACACCCTAAACTTCTTGTTTTCTTACAAACAAGTCCAAAATTTTGACAAGTCGTGGTAATTTCAACAGAAATTTCGGCAGCATAACGCGTTACAAGAATGTACTTTATGGTCCGCATCCAATGTCCCCTTTTGTTTGTAGCAGACCGATTGCCAATGTCCCACTTGCCATGGACAACTTAATCAGTTTCACCTTAAATGGACACACGGCTCAAATCGACAACAGAGCAACTGAAAGCAGTATGAAAATGCAAAGAATGACGTGGTCTACAAACAAACATGCACCTTTATCAACATGAGAGCTTGTCCTCCACCCACTCCAAAAACCTGGTCGCATCCTTGAAAGCCTTCTGTCTGTCACCTAGGCGGAGCCATCACCGGCTCCTGGTCACAAGCAACTAGCCATCGCAAGGATCGATCGAACAAGCAGCAGGTGTCAATGTACCGATGGAAACTATAACAGCTAATTCTTCCAAGAGAGAAAAAAAACTGCAATTGGAGCTTCAGTTCCCATGTGGGATAAATATATAGCAAATAAAATGGAAGACACATGATTCTAGATTAATGTAGACCCTCAACATCCTACTGAATCATCAAAATAACTCATCAAGGTTTCTACTCAACAAAACCATGTATATATTCTACGTCCAAGCAAGGACTATGCAATAGTCCAGAAATTTCATGGCGTCGTTTTTTTTTATCATGCCAATTGGCAACTTCTAATACTTGCTCATGTAGCACACAGAACAGCAAACTATATTGGCATTCTACCACACTGTCAAGCAAAAGGTGAAAGCTTATTAAGCATATGAAGATAAAAAAAAGACGGAATGGTTCGTTGGTAATCTAATAAAGTAAGGATCACTATATATGCTTGCCAAAGGGACGTCCCTTAAAAGATGTTTGTAATACAACCAAAGAAATGCTTAATAAAGCTACGAGTCTAGAATGAAGCTTGCACTTGTTGTTTCTATCCCAAATTATTAGCTTGGTATCGTTAGATAGGGGAAGGTGGTATACTCTGTTGCGGGTGATCGAGGGGTTCAGAACATTATACTCTAACAGTCACCCTCGCGTCTATACTCAGAACATTATACTCTAACACTCACCCTCACGTCTATACCACACAAAGAAAATGGATGACAAATGAATAAGGAATATTAACATGCTTTTTTTCTAGTAAAACATTAAGATGCTTGTGTTAAAAGGCAACTTATATTAGTCACATCAATCATACCACACACACCGACAAACATATATATCTTAATTCAAGAGACCAGACCATTCAATTGATGCCCAACTGCTTTAGAACTCAAGCAATTTGTGTTGTATGAAACTATACTTGGCTTTCACCTTTGGTTCACATATAGACTTGTAGTCCCAAGCATATTTTCCAGAAAATACTAGAACTATAAAGCGAAGCAGTTCCTGGCGATGTTATGGAGAAAGTTAAGGCAAGGTGGACAATTTGGCTTATAAAGCGAAGCAGTTCATGGTGTCGCGGGAACTTCGTCCGGAAATTTTGACAGCATAACGCGTGGAAAAGAAATGCATGCACATCCCTGAAAGCCTCATTTAAGAGAGCATCTTTTCCCTCCACCATAGAGATCAGCATCAGTAATCAGTGGCAACCGAGCATTAGAGTGCCCTCCTCTCTCTCATTTTTCACATCCCCAAAAATCTACATCATGCCTGCTAGGCAGTTGCCTTCCAACAATGTATTGGTCGGTGCTTTACCTAAAAGTTAGCAATGAACAAATCCACCCAGCCACACAACAGCTCAGGAGTAAGAGCCACCGCGAGGACGATGTTGCCGGAGGAACAAAAGTTCCATGGCAAAGCCGACGCCGCCGCCACGCCGACCACACCTGGAGACCCCAAGCTCGCTTCTAGCTAACCAACACGCCATGCATGCATGTCTGGTATTTTATATTTCACATAGTCTTGCTCTTCAGTCATTTTAGTTGACAACCAAATTTCATTTTGGCCTTATATTTACATATCTCCGTGAGTCGCTGGTGAATAATGATGAATGTTGTGTTTTGCACGCAAGCTGCCTACCAACCTAGCTTGTGTTTTACTAGCGTGTTCTGAAGTTAATTTAGGCATGATTCACTAGTAAGTAGATTTCTTATTATCTGCTCAATATTGCACCATAAGTTAGTGAAAACTGGATTAGGCTAAGAATTACAAGGAGCAGTACGTATGTGGTTTGCTGCTAGGGTTCTCTAGCATGTAAGTGTGCACAAACAACGAACAGGAACAACACATACGCATGTAGCATAGACCAACAAGCTATATCTGTTTGTACTTGAAGTGGTGTATGTACAACGGCAAAACAAACCAAACTAGACAACAGTTTATTAATTAGTATCCCTGAAAAAATTTCTTGCACTTAACTAGCAACAACGTAGAATGCAGACATATATGTGCGCCCGCTCTAATTGCGCACCTCGCTGCTATAGATGTTGGAACCTTCTTCAACACTATACTCTTGAAGGGAATGTTACCTTGAGGTTCACCGGCTGGCCTGGATGGGGCGTGTTGCTCGAGATAGTCCAGCTTCAGATCCACCTACAGTAGATCAAGAAGTTAATTAATTCATCATAAGAAAAAAAAGGATGACAAAATAGAACAAATGGAAGCATCCAACTAACAGATAGAACAAAATAGAATAGTTTGTTTTTCCACTAACCTTGGCTTACATATTTTGTTTTGGTATCAGGCCTAGTGCCCGTGTGGGCTCTTGTTCGCACCTCAATGTCAAACAGTTGCAGCGCCGTGTCCAAAAGAGAAAATCGCATCAGTCAGAGCGCTAAGATTGATTTCTTTAAAGAAGCAGGATAGATGGGGAAAGCGGGGCGTGGTCTTACGTACATGGATAGAGAGACATTGTGGATCTAGACGGCGGTGGCAAGCAGGCAGGCAAGCATGGCCAGGGTGCCCAAGACACACGGCTCATACTAACAAGCAGCACACATGTTGCGCTAGGCATGGACACGGGCGCTTCATATGCGTTGTACTAGATGAGATGAGGCGTGCAAGGCGTTGGGTTGGATTGAGGAAAAAGGAGGAGCAAGAAAAGCGAGGCATTATATATAGATAGGGAGAGAGGGAGGAGAGGAGGGCGCCATCATATCATCTAAAGGAGCAGGCAAGAAACGTGGGGAGCCGTCAGATTGAAGGTCGATCCGCGTGAGGCGTGCTGGATCGAGAGGAGAGGGAGGCTATGTTGGTTTGGGAGATAATTAAATTCAGTTCCTTGGAAGGTGGAGGCGCTTGGTTTCCGTGCATAATTTAAGTTTCCTTGGAAGGTGGAATGCGTGCGTTAAGTTTTTCCTTCCTAATAGCTGGCTAAGTTTCCTTCCTGATAGCTAGCTAACAGCTGGCATTTTTTGAGGGAGTCCTAATCCTAATAAAATAAAAATAAACTAGCTACCCAGCCAAACAAAATCAGATCGTAAGTGTTTGCCTAAGTTACTGGAGAGATATGTGTAATTGTTTATGTAAGTTACTGGAGAGATACGTGTAATTGTTTGCACTGGAGAGATACGTATCTCAGATGGCTTCCTCATGAGCGTCTATCTAACTATCTATTTTTAGGTTATCTATCTAGCTATCTTGGAAGCAAGAATGATCCATGGATGATATACTTTGGCCTCTTCTCCTCTTGTTGTTGCACAACGTACGAGCCACAAAAAAATAAAATGGCATCGGCATGTGCATGGGGAAGACGACCTACGAGTGTGACTGTTGGCTTGCTGCAGACCACCAACGGTCATGGCAGTTTGTTTGCATGCTGGCACCACCAAAAATGTCAAATCAGATCGACTGGTTGACGCTTCTTATTTTCTTCTTTCTTTTGGCATTTTGGCATATAGTTCAACAAAAACATTTATTTGATTTCGGTTCAAATAGATGTTTTGAACACATGTTCAGCTAGATGTTCACGGCAAAAGCCTACCTACATGGTCAGATCTATTAGCATGCCCGCATAGGACAATTAAAGCATAGGATGTTGCTTGTGCACGCACTCACACAATTAAAGCATAGAATGTTGCTTGTGTATGCACTCACAGTCAGAAGAGGCATGATGATATACTAGCTAGCTAGCTACTCCCTCCGTTCGCAATTACTTGTCTCGAGAATGGATGTATCTAGAACTAAAATACGTCTAGATACATCTATTTTTGCGACAAGTAATTCCAAACGGAGGGAGTAGTTATTAGATAGACAAAGGAACAAATTTAAAAAGATCGCTAAATACAATAGCTCACCTCAAACCAAGACCGACTCCAATGGACCAGTCAATGAAACCACCACATTACATCACCTACATTGCATATCGCAAGGGACTAGATTTAGATAGGCCTGCACGATCCATCTATCTATCAATGTTCCTTCCAGCAAGGCAACCACATTGCAAGCTACCTATTTTGCACATCATACATCTATGTATGTATTGGTGAATCACAAGCACAAAGATTCATGAGCAAAAACAGACAACAATCATAATATGCATGCTTGCACAAACAATCTTTATACATATCACTCAGCTTGAAATTTCTCAACTTGCAGATAGATGGGCCAGCCACACAAGCCCCGGTTTCATTTCCAGAGAGATTCATGGAAACAAATATGCAGAAATTTACACTTCATATATCACTACTCCCTCTCAATCAAGAAAATGAAACATCAACAAGAGCTGGGAATTCAAGACTACCTACTTCATCAGCTCAATACCTACCAGCCAGCAAGTAACCCACCAGCAAGATACCAAGCCATTTTATCACCAGGCATTTCAATATCAACAGGCATCATCGGTTAGCACTTCAGCAGGAACCACCAACCAACAAAGAAAAGCACAAATTGCACGCCCGGCTCATATTGCCACTTTATCTAGCCCTTTCCACATCGTGGTTGAGCCCTAGAGGGTGCACTTATTCTATATTGGGCGCCTTGGCACTTTTGCGGGCAACGGCATCTTCATCGTCAATCTTGATGGCACAAAACACATGCATCTGATGCACAACAACAGTGTCAGTTTTTTAACAAACAAAAAATTTAGTAATGCAAGCACTTCACTGCACATGGGATGGCTTAGCTCAAGTATGGCACACTTATCAGAAACACAAACCACAAACACTTGGTAAAACATCTAGTTGAGAACATCTCTCCTATTATCTAGTATTGTTAAACAAGAGCATGGCCAAGAAAGAGTAGCATAGCCATCAACATGTAGTTACCACACCATGCAAATTCAGGAAAATAGAACCGGAAAGTAGCATCTTCTGGAAATAAACAAGCTATATACCAACACCACGGAAATTACTCTTGTTCTTATCAAAATTACTCCATAGCACCTAACAAAAGCATGACAATTGGTTAAAACCATAAACCACATAAATTTCAATAGTAACCAGTTTGTAAGAAACAAAGACATGACAAATCAACTCAATGGCTTGCACCTCATCCACAACCAGATCAGGACAATGACAAGACCACAGCCATCACAGTGGCATGATACAACACCAAAAATAGCTACACTACAGTAATAACTATGAAGATGATGGCCAAGAGCATAACATGAAACCGTGCCCAGCTAAAAACCCGGCATACCAATCATCAACACAAAACTCTTGCGGTGGTCGGAGGATCACCACCACAGAAAGGAAGCATGACCACATACATAACCAAGGGTAAGCTTGATGGTTGGCACCACAGTCACCACAGACGGTTTCAAGTGCATCAACCTCGAGTAGCAATGTCAGAAAAAGCTAGTCCCTACATGCAGAAATCGCAATTCTGCACCCATTCGCACCAACAAGAAACCATGAGGCATTGAATTGGGTATAAGGGATAAAATGTGAGAAATAAGAGGCAAGCTATCAAATACAGCCACCCACAAATCTATCAGCAACCTAGCATCCAATTTAAGATTTTTAATTAGACTCAAATAATGAAGCCCCGTTGGCTTTACATTGAAAACAGAAAGAGAGAGAATACATGTCGGCTGCATATATAGATGCATACTAATATTCTTGCAACTGCAATCTTTGGGAGCCTAAGCAGATTCACTCATTTAGCAAGCCACTCAAGCTATCGTCCACCACAAGTAAAACACTTGAGGGTCTACATGTGTGCATCAAAGAAAAAAATGTTGTTTTCTCAATGATAGGGTTGTTTTTATAACATGCATAGCTACAAGTACGTACTAGAGCACATGCTGCCAACAGTGTGAAAGAATGATGCATACTAGTAGTGCAGACTTAGCAGATTCAACAATGTTATGTATCCATTCAGTCTGTCGGCCCATATAACAAAGTAGGCATTCTTTGGGAACCTGAAACTGCAAGCTGTGAAATGCACTGCTATTCAGGATCAGGCCAGGCGTTACTTTTTTTTTGAAGCAACAAAATCAAATCTGGTGGCATGATTGATCGGTGGCACATAAACTAATCCTACATGTACTGTACACACTGCCTGCAGTATGAATCTAATGTGGATTTGAATCAAATAAACAAGCAGTGATGAAAGCAGAAGTGGATTTGATATGATCTGTACATAGAGGGGAAATTAATTCTCACCTCCACTGTATGTACATCAAGGAGGCGTCGGTGGAAGCAGCGGCCAGCCCCTCCTCTTCCTCTCCTGGCTCGCAAGCATGGAGAAGACTGGGGACTTGGTCTTGGGAATCCACCTCCGTCACGGCCGCTGTCAGCCGTGCGAGCTCTCGGATGCTCCGTTGCCTACGTACCAAAAAAATAGTATCATCTTAGAAACTAGTCATGCAAAGGTGCAGTGGATCCCAAAAAACTTGCACATAGGAAACCTAAATATGGGTCCTTTAACAACATTTACGCATGCAGGTTCACTTAGAAATGAGACTCCAGGAAAGTTGTGACAATATGAATCCAGACTACTACATAAAACAGTTAACAAGATTAGTCGGGCCGCACACAGATATCACCACTGACCTGAGATTAGTCTAGCAAAGTTGTACAGATCCACACAAGCTTTCACATCAGAAACATCAAGGTCTCAAAAAATAAACAGAACTCGCATGCTATGCAGATTAACACAGAACAACAATATCACCATATACTCATACAACGCGTAGAGTCCATAATTACACTTAGTCAATAGTCAAGACAACCTCAACTTTCAGGAAAATTAATGCATATTTCTGTGCTCGCCTACCAAACAAACAAATTGTATCTACTTAATTAGTCATGCTAGAGGAAAATGGAACAATCGGTTCAATCATGAGCCCAGATAATTGAACACAAGCCCGTAACTACTATAAATTGCATAACTATACATCATACAAAGTTCGGAACCTCGGTCTCTTTTCAGACATCAATTAAGGTTGTATATAAAGATTGTAACATAAAATCTTGCAAGTGCAGCAACTGGAAGTGAATAAATGCCTCCTTGTATTTTACAGGAGGCACATGTCAACCAGAATTAAATACATCCAGTAGAATTGGGATTAACATAAAGATTTACTATGCATGAAACATGAAGTTGGATCAGTACCCAGATCATATATTAAGGCTGGTTGTACTGGCGAGTATCATATACTAGTGTCATGCATATGATACTACATCCGTAGTGCATAATATCTTATGTTGGTATCATAGATGACTTCATTTATTGCCATGCATGACTCACAGTAGCACAACATTTAATATGATACAATATCATGATATGATACTCAACCCTTATTTAATTCCATGTCACCTCATCAAAGTTATCTAGTTGGCATGCATGATACTACCTATGATACTCCCATTATGACCAGCCTAATGCACTACTTTTAATTACAACAAGCATTTGCATGCTAGCAGCAAGAAAAAAACCAAATCGAGACCATACATATTACTCCTTCCGATCTATATTAATTGTCGCAGCTTTAGTGCAACTTTGTACTAAAGTTGCAACAATTAATATGGACCGGAGGGAGTACATCATTTCATTAATGGAAACATGGGAGAAAACCACACTATCAATGGTATCAGGTAAAAGAATAATATTGGCAATTTTTGCAGGGCAGGAGCGGGTACGACACAGGTCAACCAAGTAAATTGGGTCCAACAGAGGGGTGAGAGAGGCCACCTGGCCTGGTGTTGGTGTTAAGCACTTGGTGGGCATCCTCATGGAGCCCTTAACCAACACCTGCATGTCCTTAGTTTCCTTCACGACATCTACTGGTGGCTGGTGGTCGCCTAAACCTGTCGATGGCGACCAGCTTGACGACGTCCGGGCGTTGACGAGGTCGATCACCCTCTTGTGTACCCATATCCCGAACCTGTCCCATTCGTTGGTAGAATAAAATAGGCAATGCTTCAGACATGAAAGACTAAATGTTCTATGTATCCAGCACTATACACAATAAAGGCTACAGAGCATGGAGAACACAAATGAAACAGTATATGATCAACGAACCATTTAGTGATGACTAATTAACTAATTATACGTCTTTACCTCCCTCAAGGACTGAACTTAATATGAGCCAGGCCTGATAAAAAATTCCGTTCACTACATGTGTGATTAACTCAATATGTACTATTCATTTATCATTTAACAATTAAAACTCTTTTCAGTTAAGGCGGTCAGGTGAAAAGCAATACATTGTTCACTTTTCTGTGTTCTGATGACATGCATACTTGTAACTATTACCATGCACATGCAGGGAAATTGGTCTTTACAGCATGCTGATGGTGATCGTTCAAGGTATATAAAGGCATGAATATATCCGGAACATCAAGCACTCCTTGACTGGATACCATAACATGGAACCGACAGAAATACAAGTGTGACTATCTAACCTGAATAGCAACATCAACCATTATTTTAGCTTTCCATCTGGAGGCCTCAAGAATTTCCATCACTTGGGATCCAGACTCTTGATTAGTGTAACCAAATAGGTTACTACATGGATCTGGTTACTCCTGGACTGGAAAAACAACAACAAATACAAGTTCAATGGCTACAATATTTTTTGATGAATAAAATTAGCACAAGGTAACAACGTCATGCAATGACAGAATTCCCCAACAGAATACAGAGGCAACTAATATGAATAGGGCAAAAGCAGGATGGACATGCCCAGCGTGTAAGACACCAGGCTATCATTTGACCGGTATCGAATTAATTATAAGCACTTATAAGGAAAAGCAATTAGGACTAGAGGTCCCAACAGGATTTTGGATCACGCATGGTAAAATACCAAGGACGTACCCCCTCCAACCCAAAATAAGTGTCTTAACTTTGTACTAATTTTAGGACGGTGGGAGTATCATATACAGACCTCATAATCTAGGTAATTAGTTAAGAAAAGATCCCAGAACATGTGATCCATGCCCCCAATAGAAAAAGAAACAACAAGCAAGTGTTTTACAAGGCAATGTTTTGTGGCTTGTTTCACAATTAATACACAACACATGCCATCTTTGGCCAACCAAGTTTTTAGCGGATAGAGAAAATCAACAATGTTTCATTGCATAATGCAACATTTTTGGATGAACGAGCTCCAAGGGCTACAATTTTTCTTCATGAATAACAATAGCACAAGGTAAGAATGTTAGAATACCCAAAAAAACATGGAAGTAACTAGTATGAACAGGCTGATGGACATGTGAAGTGTGCGAGAGCAGGCTATGTTTTGACCACTTACAGGAATAGCAAAAAGGACCGAGCACGACTTCGGATCATGGTGAAATATTGAGGACACATTCACATGTAGACCTTGTAATCCAAGTAATTATGGGGGACACTAAGATCATGTATATTACAGAGAACACCAAGTGTTTTACAAGGAAGTGTTGGTGACAGTTATTACTACCTTTATTTGCGGCCAGATGAAGAACGATGACACCCTCTTCCCCTTCCTGACTGAGATCGGCACCATGGTCAAGGAGGTACCTGAGGGCCAGTCAGCCGTCCACGACATGCTCCAGGGGTGTCTTCTTGCCTGGTACACGGTTGCCAGGGGTAACTAAATGCTACCAAACAGAATTCATCACCAAGGGGGGATTGCAGCAAAATAATGACTTGTTGGCAGTTTCCTAGATAGTCCTTGCTGCCTGTAAAAGCTTGAGAAGGTGGGAGGAGAAAAGCTCAGTCATTATAGCGAACCGATGGAAAGAAATCCAAAAAACATGAAAAATGAGTGACTGATGACACTTCCAATAGAAATACAGTTAGTAGAACTGTACTTTCATGCTAGAGAAGCTCTACTTCTCCGTTAGTTGGGCAGAACCTTATCAGGTACTCCCTCCATTCGGAATTACTCGTCTCGGAAATGGATCTATCTAGAACTAAAATATGTCTAGATACATCCATTTCTGCGACAAGTAATTCCGAACGGAGGGAGTAGGTAATATACTTGATCACCATCAACGATGGAATCATCAGGGTGTCTGCGTGAGGAAACCACAGCAGGGCAAATCGTACTAGAATAACAACATGCCGACCACCGTGCTAGAAATAATTAAGATTCAAATAGTTCCCTAAACTCTAATGTGGCACCAGGCCACTATCCATATCTAGAGCATAATTGAACTGATGTGAATAACACACTATTTCCAAGTAATAGAGAGAAACATGCTGATAATGTCAAGATAGGTCGGGGTAGACCGAACTTGACATGGGAGGAGTCCGTAAAGAGAGATCTGAAGGACTGGAGTATGATCAATGAACTAGCCACGGACAGGGATGCGTGGAAGCTTGATATTCATGTGCTAGATCCATGAGTTGGTTGCGAGATCTTATGAGTTTCAGCTCTAGCCTACCCCAAATTTTCTGGAACTAAAGGCTTTGTTGTTGTTGTTGTTGTTGTTGTAGAGAGAAGCATGCTGGTTCACATAATGGATCCAATTTTGCAAACATTTAACCAAATTGAGGCCAAAACTATTTCTAAAGTAGGCCCGTCGCATGGTGCAAATACAGAATTCTAGAGTACTTTTTAGACAAAATATGATGTTAACGATGTTTGTCCTAGGTAATCATGTTGGGCATCATAATTGGTGTATGAAAGAAAATGAAAGACATGGGCTACCTTCTTTGCTGGCTTGTGACTTTAGTTTCAGAAAGTAGCAAGTTTTCTAACTGTGAAATCTGACAGGTCGAAGAAAAACAATCAACAAAAGAGGGTCCTCTCAGTGAGATATAGCTTGGAAGGAACTACTAGAAGCAGCACCCTCACAAAGATGAATTAGTTGCTCCCTGCACAGTTAATTGAAGGTTCAGTGTCTCAAAATGGATGCTCCATAAGTACATACGTAGACTAAATAAACTGATTTACCTGACTTCTCCTCATTCAAGCTGTCCTCTAGAGTAAGTCACTAAGTTGTCATTTGCAAGCTTGCAGCTTTTAACTCTTCAAGCGCACCAATGAGTTGAGCCTCTGCAAAGGCAATCCAACAAAAATTAATTTGATGGATGACACATAAACTAATCCTACATGTACACGGCCTGCAATCTGAATTTGATAAGGATTGATGCTCACTTGTACTGTATGCACATCAAGCAGGCATAGGTGGAAGCAGCAGCAGCCTCTGCTCTTCTCTCCTAGCGCGCAAGCGTGGAGAAGGCCAGGGGCTTGGTCTTGGGCATCCACCTCCGTCACGGCCGCTGCCAGCCGCGTGAGCTCCAAGATGCTCCGTTGCCTATGTACGTAGGAGGAATGGATGGATGATGAATTAATATGTAGGTAGGAATTAGCCTCTTCTAAAAAGGGATTAGCATGTGATGACACCAACTAGATCTCTAGCTTGTAACCGTCAGAGGCCACAGTTAGATGTTACTCTATCAGCAGGTTTTCTCTGAACAGAATATTCTAGATATTAGCAGTGTCAAAATAAAGGGACAACAACACTATAGTCGCCAAGAGCATAATTGGCATCCTTATGCCCTAGACTGAAAGCATATTTTACTTCATCACACAGTGGCTTGATGTTTTTCTTGATGAAATATCAACAGTACAACAAAATGTAAGGGCATGCATGTCCGGTAGCTAGATAGAGGTGTACAGTTCAAAAACTTAGAATGTAGCATGTGGTGCTTGGTGACAACAACTGAACCCTACAATTAGGTTTGGGTATGATTTAGTGACTTGTTAGAGTTAGACAAACACAACTATCCATCATGCTTCCATCTCATCCTTAGAGACTACTTTTTCTCCTTGTAGCAGCTCAAACCCATCTCGCAACTTCAAAATAAGAGCAACAAGATCTAGCATCACTACAGTATGAAACATTTGTAACTATACTGTTTTCATCATTCATGTAATAAAAGCACATGGTGAATCTGATAACTTGGAAGTTATTTACATAGCAAATATAGTTTAACTTTTTAACTAAGATTGATGAAGTGAGGACATCACAGAGTTGCTAAAAATCTGGCTACATCATATATACAGATTGGCCAGTAACATACCTTGGGCTATATATCAGCACTGGCTACAGCTATAGAGACAACAAATCAAGTTGCGCACCAAAGACATGATAATCCGGCTTCATTTCCTTGAAGAAGAAATGCTACAAGACTTGACTTCCAAGAATGGCATTCCTGAATTGTTAAGCACGTTAATTTCATGAAGAAGGCCATATCGGACATATACATTGCCACACCTTCCATTTAAGAAATAAATTACTCCCTCTGTAAAGAAATATAAGGGTGTTGAGATCACTAAAGTAGTGATCTAAACGCTCTTATATTTCTCTATGGAGGGAGTAACTATCATACAAGAAACAACCAATATACCACAAGATAGCACATGAACAACTTTAGTGATGTTGGCTTAGGTAAAAAATGAAAGTTCACATGCATAAGAGCAGGAGTTGCTTGTCTAATTATACCCACATACACCTCTAATCTGGACCATTAATGTGTAGTCAAACAATCGGAATCCTATACTTGGACAAACTCATGTGTAGTCGAAACAATCTGAATCCAATAGCGGGCCAATTAATGTGCACAAAACAACCTGAATCCAATACCATGCTAATCTGAACCCAAGCAGAACCAGACATTGACGAACCCCTCCTTGTATCATATATACGAGAGGAAGAAGAATTGCAGGTCCCAAGGCTGGATGATGAAGAAAAAGGGTACCTTTGCTTGAGGGCTGGCCATGAAGGGGTCATGGGCCTTTGCTTGAGAGGTTTCTCTTGCCTCTCCTCTTGGTGTTGTTGAAGTTTCGCCATGACAAGACCCGGTGGTCCTCCCTTCTTCCCCCCCTTGACGAACAGGTCAGGTCCTGCGACAAACCCATCCATCAGAGAATATTATTTCATCAGCAAGTTTTCTCTCAACAGAATATTCTAGATATGTCCATCATCCAAACGAACGCAATGAAAAATAATGTGCAGAGCAGCAAATGGTAAGTTCATGTTTAAGCACTCGATGCATTCAGCTTTCAATGTTCAATTAAGCAAGATGATGTGCATGAAATTGTTGAGAAGTGAGAAGTACTCTCATGGCAAAGAATATTAGGCATGTATAGCAGAGACTCGTTTATGAATTAAATGGTAAAAAGGACAATACTCTCTTATGTTCGAGATGGATATGAATATGCATACAACAGCGGTGTAGGACAAGCAATAACGAAGCAACACATGTACAGACAGCTAGCCCTTGAGAAAAACAAAATCGTGTACTGCCCGCATTTGGGAAAAGAGAATACTAGAATCCGAAATTTCTTCCATGGTTTATCAGAAACTAACAGTGTTTATTTACCCCTATTCATCAACTACAGACAAGGAAAGTGCTCCCTCCTTGGTCATTTGATTGACACAAAGAAACGAAACAAAAAAGTAGTTCTTTTGTTCATATTTCTACTCTCCAAAGGTAGATGTACATTTTCCCTAGTGCATTCATTTCTTCAGTAGGATTGCAGGTGAGGTGCAGAATCAAATAGCCACCTAGAAACACTAGGAGTATTGTATACTCCCTTCGTCCGGAAATACTTGTCCTAGAAGTGAATAAAATGGATGTATCTATAACTAAAATAAGTCTAGATATATCCATTTCTAGGACAAGTATTTCCAGACGGAGGGAGTACTTGGCTTATCACACTAAAAACACTAGAAAGAAACTAGAGCGTGAGGGGGACGAGAACCACCTATGCCGAACTGGAGGCACGCAGAGAGAGAGAGAGAACATATTCAGTCCAGGGGGCAAAAAAGAGCCTATAATAGATCTACTCCTTCCATTCCTAAACATATGATGTTTTGGTAGTTTAATTTGAACTACCAAAATGACAATATATTTTGGAACGGAGGGAGTAGAACATAGCAGCAACCAATTAATTAAGCAACTCATTAAAATTCACAGAGTGAATAAAAAGACTATCTGCCTTACGTTTCAATGAGTGGCAGTCAACATAGCAGTACAAGCAAAATCACCACAAGCATAACTAAATTATCGCCAGCCTGACCTTTATTTTATCCAATTACTCCCTCTGTTCCTTGATATAAGGTGTATAGATTTTTGAGAAAAAGTCCGAGATATAAGGTGTATTGTGTCGCACCACTCGTTTGGATAACTTTTTTTTGGGATTTTATTACATTTCCTTATACTAGGCAAGCTCCTCTATTTTCTCATGCCAATTAGTCAGGTGTAATCTAGCCCAAAATTTGTGAAATTTTCCCTCCACGTGTGTTCTTTAATTTCCGCGCCAAAAACTATAAACCCTATATTTAGGAACGGAGGGAGTATTAAAAGGGGAATTGGCAGTTCATCACCGAATCATCTAAAAGAATAAAAGAGCAGGGGGGATGAGATAGTACTATATACCCTGTTGTCGTCGACATCAGGCGAGATGGGCGGGCTTGGGAGAACGAGTCGTCGCCGTTGAGCGAACCAACCTTGGGCAGCTGTGTCTTGACGAGCTTCGTCACCGGCTAGCTGCGTCTGACCTGACCTGCAGACACGTGTGTCGCAAAATCGATTAAGCACCTAGAGAAACTTGGCTTGTGAGAATGGAAGCAGTGGATGCTGGAGCTTTCTAATCATTTCTGCTTCCTCCTTGGTCATTTGATTGACTCAGAGACACGAAACAAACAAAAAAATTGTTGAGCTTTCTAAACTACCCCAACTTGTTTGGGACTAAAGCATTTGTTGTTGTTGTTGTAGAGAGAAGCATGCTGGTTCACATAATGGATCCAATTTTGCAAACATTTAACCAGATTGAGGCCAAAACCATTTTTCAAGTAGGACCGTCGCATAGTGCAAATGCATAATTCTAGAGCAATAGTATGACCAGCTAAGGTGCTACAGTACTTTTAGACAAAATATGATGTTAACGATGTTTGTCCCAGGTAGTCATGTTGGACATCGTAATTGGTGTATGAAAGAAAATGTTTATAGAAATTAAAGACAGAGGGACTACCTCCTTTGCTTGCTTGCGACTTTATTTCAAAAAGTAGCAAGTCTTCTAACTGAAACTGACCGGTCAAAGAAAAATAATCAACAAAAGTGGGTCCTCTGAGTGACAGAGATAGCTTGGAAGGAACTACTGACGCAGCGCCCTCACAGAGATGAATTAGTTGCTCCCTGCAAGTTAAACGAAGGTTCGGTGTCTCAAAATGGATGCTCCGTCAGTACATATATAGACTAAATAAACTGATTTACCTGCCTTCTCATTCAAGCTGCCCTCGAGAGTGAGTCACAACATGTTGTCATTTGCATGCTTGCAGCTTTCACTCTTCAAGCGCAGCAATGAGCCGGGCCTCTGCAATCCAACGAAAATTAATATGATGGATGGCACATAAACTAATCCTACATGTACACTGCCTGCAATCTGAATCTGATGAGGATTTGAATAAAATAAACGAGCAGTTATCGAAGCAGTGGTGGATTTCATATGATCTGTACAGAGAGGGGAATTTTTTTTTTGAAACAAGGCAAAAGATGTGCCATTTTCATTGATTAAGAGATGAGTTTCAAAATAAGAGCAGCAAGACCTAGCATCACTAGAGTTTGAAACATTTGTAACTATACTATTTTCATCTTGCAATAAAAGCACGTGGTGAATCTGATAACTTGGCACTTATTTCCATAGCAAATATAGTTTAACTTTTTAACCAAGATTGATGAAGTGAGGACATCACAGAATTGCAAAAAATCTGGCTACATCATATATACAGATCGGCCGGTAACATGCCTTGAGCTATATATCAGCAATGGCTACTGCTACAGAGACAACAGATTAAGTTGCGCGCCAAAGACATGATAATCCGGCTTCATTTCCTTGAAGAAGAAAAGCTACAAGACTTGACTTCCCAGAATGGCATTCTTGAATTGGTAAGCACGTTAATTCCATGAAGAAGGCAAAATCAGGCATATACATTGCCACACCTTCCATTTAAGCAATAAATTAACTACTCCCTTCGTCCCATAATGTAAGACTTTTTTGACACTAGTGTAGTATCAGAAAACGTCTTACATTATGGGATGGAGGGAGCATCATACAAGAGCAAGAAAAACAACCAATATACGACAAGATAGCACACGAACAACGTTACTGATGTTGGCTTAGGGGTAAAAAATTAAAATTCACACGCATAAGAGCAGAAGTTGCTTGTTTAATTATCCCTACATACACCTCTAATCTGAACCATTACTGTGTAGTCAAACAATCGGAATCCAATACTTGGACAACTTATGTGTAGTTGAAACAATCTGAATCCAATACCAGGCTAATCTGAATCCAAGCAGAACCAGACCTTGAAGAACCCCTCCTTGTATCATATATATAGAGGAAGAAGAATTGCAAGTCCCAAGGCGGGATGATGAAGAAAAAGGGCACCTTTGCTTACGGGCTGGCCATGAAGGGGTCATGGGCCTTTACTTGAGAGGTTGCTCTTGCCTCTCCTCTTGGTGTTGTTGAAGCGTGCCATGACGAGTCCTAGTGGTCCTCCCTTCTTCTTCCCCTTGACGAACAGGTCAGGTCCTGTGATGAACCCATCCATCAGAGAATATTATTTCATCAACAAGTTTTATCTAAACAGAATATTCTAGATATGTCCATCATCCAAACAAACGCAATGAAGAATAATGTGCAGAGCAACAAATGGTAAGTTCATGTTTAACCACTCGAAGCATTCAACTTTCAATGTTCAATTAAGCAAGATGATGTACATGAAATCACTGAGAAATGAGAAGTACTCTCATGGCAAAGAATATTAGGCATGTAGAGCATAGACTCAGTTATGAATTAAATGGTAAGAAAAAAGGACACTACTCTCTTATTTTCGAGATGGATATGAATATGCATAGAACAGCGGTGTAGGACAAGTAATAACCAAGCAACACATGTACAAACAGCTAGCCCTTGAGAAAAGCAAAATCGTGTACTGCTCGCAGCTAGGAAAAGAGAATACTAGGATACGAAATCTGTTTCATGGTTTATCAGAAACTAGCAGTGTCCATTTACCCTGTAGACAAGGAAACTGCTCCCTCCTTGGTCATTTGATTGACACACAGAAACAAAACAAAAAACAAAAAAGTTGTTTTGTTCAGCTTTCTACTCTCCAAAGGTAGACGTACATTTTGTCTTGTGCATCCATTTCTTCACTAGGATTGCAAAGCGAGGTGTGCAGAATCAAATAGCCACCTAGAAACACTACGAGTATTGTGTATACTTGGCTTCTCACACTCAAAACACTAGAAAGAAACTAGAGCGTGAGGGGAGGGGAAACCACCTATGCCGAACTGGAGGCATCCAGAGAGAGAAATAGAGAAACAACATATTCAGTCCAGTCCTGGGGGCAAAAAAAGAGCCTACCATAGATGTAGAACATAGCAGCAGCCAATTAATTAACCAGCTCATTAATATTCAGAGAATGAATAAAAGGATTATCTGCCGTTATGTTTCAATGAGTGGCAGCCAACACAGGTGTACAAGCAAAATCACCAGAAGAATAACTAAACTGTCATTAGCCTGGCCTTTATTTTATCGAATTATTAAAAAAGGGAATTGGCAGTTGATCACTGAATCATCTAAAAGAAGAAAAATGCAGGGGGCCGGGTGTGAGATAGTACTATATACCCTGTTGTTGTCGACATCCGGCGAAACAGGGCGGGCTGTCGGAGCCGTCGCCGTTGAACGAACCAACCTGTGTCTTGACGAGCTTGGTCACGAGAGGGTGGTGTCTTGGTGTCGGCGGCGGCGTCTCACCTGCACTGCAGACACGTGTGTCGCAGAATCAATTAGCCGCCTAGAAACTTGGCTTGTGACAATCGAAGCAGTAGAAGCTGAAGGTTTGTAATCATTTCTGCTTCCTCCTTGGTCATTTGATTGACACAAAGAAATGAAACAAACAAAAAATTGTTGAGCTCTCTAATCTCCAAAGATTTGTTTGTTTCTAGTGCATTGATTTCTTCACTGGGAAAGGATTGTAAGTGCGTCACAGAATCAAATAGGCACCTAGATTGTACTACGTACACTTGGCTTGTCACAATCAAAACAAACACTAGATAACTGGAGCGTGGGGGGAGAGGAACCACCTAACCCATGCCGACGAGTGAGAGCCAAACGTGAGAGGAATGGAAGGGAAGGGAAGGGAAGGGAAGGGGAGAATATACCGGTGGCGCGGCGCGGCGCGGCGCTAGGGTTGGTCCCGAGCAGACGGAGGAATTAGATCCATGGTCGAGTCGAACAGACGGCGGAAGGGATCTCCGTCTCCTCACGAGGGCATGGCCTCGTCGGAGGAGGTCCTGCGCCGATCTGGGCCGCCGCCGCCGCCGCCTGACCTGGTCTGGTCTGGTCGGCCGATCTCCTCTCTTCTCTTGTGACGAGGAAGGAGAGGGGAGGGGAGGGGAGGGGAGGGGAGGGGAAGGGAAGGGAGGGCGGTGGAGGCCATGGCCGGCGGCGAGATTAGACAGAGGGAGGCGGGTCGGTGGGTGGCGGCGGCGGCGATGTGGGGACTGGGGAGGAATGCCAATGGTGTCTCGCACAGATGTGAATGTGAGTCGAGAAAGAAGAAAGGCTTGCGATTGGTTCATAGCCGCCTCACGCGGATCAATCCCCCTCTTGGATCCATCTCACTCGTCCGTCCAAATCCAACGGCGTGGATTCTTCCAGCCCCAAACCAACCAGAATTAGACTAGACTGGAGCTAGATGGACGCGCTCATAAATTTAATTTAATTTAGTTATTAATTATACCGTAGTACTAGTAAATGTTGCATGCATGCACATACTCAAAGCAAAATAAAAGCATCCTAGGGCATCCCTAACGTCGTGCCTCTAACAGCGTTCCCACCATTTTTTCCATCCGACACGAGGCTAAATACGTTACGCCTGAATTCCTGCATATTGGCACCAAACCTGAGGAGATTTATTGGGCGTCCTAATTCGTCCCGCATACACGTCCGACTACACGGTCCCACACACGTCCGAGGAGGTTCGCTGGGGACGCGTCCGGACGCAGTGGCGGTAGCACGTCGTCACGCATCGCCAAGTCGGTGGCGCGGAAGGGGCGGGTGCACCGGGGCGACTTCCCTGCCCGAGGAAGCCAAGCGGTCATGCCGCAAGCGGAAGGCGGTGGCCAATCAGGGATGTCGCGGCCCCTACACGCGCGCCCTTCCATTGTTGGAAGGACCACGACGACGACGGCGGCGGCGACGTAGCAGATGAGGATGGAGGTCCCGCAGGACATGAAGGACATGTGTGCGATGTTATCATCCGGTACCTCGGTGTAGTTTTTTTAGGATTTTTTTACATTTCACTTCAACTTGTAAAATATCATCCGGTTAAAATGTAATATGTTGACCTTTGCGTGAATTAGGTCTGTTTTGCATGAAATTTGTTGTTTTGTTCAAATTTTTATTGAAAAGCGGGCGCACGTTTCGAGCATGCGGTTGGATAGCTGGATCCCGTAACCGTGTCCTTGGACACATAATGACTCGGTCTGCGACATGATTGTTGGAATGGCCCATAGTGTTGAGCAAATCATCAAAGAGATGGTGAAGGTTGTGAGGCTCCCCGCCAGCGCTTGCATGGACGAAGGCACCAATGGATTGGCTAGCTATGTCGGTGGACAGGTCCTTCTACCCATAGTATGGTTCAACATTGGTGGGCATGATCCTGAGGAACACTAGTGAGGTTATTTTCGCCTCGTGCCAACTGTTGTTTTACTGCTAGCTAGCTGAGAATTATCCAATTATGGGAGGAATGTCACTAGCTCTTCAATGGTCTAGGCTTCCTTTATTGATGCAACCGGACTTAGGTGGAGGCTTTATCTTTTATGTCAGATGTGTCCCCTCGAAGCAAAGTAAAACCATCCTAGGGCATCTCTAACGTTTTGCCTCAAATAGTCAGAGGGAGGCGGGTCGGTGGGTGGCGGCGGCGATGTGGGGAGGAATGCCATCCCAGACATGTGATTGTGAGTCGAGAAAGAAGAAAGGCTTGCGTGCCATTGGTTCATAGCCGCCTCACGCGGATCAATCCCCCTCTTGGATCCATCTCACTTGCCCGTCCAAATCCAACAGCGTGGATTATTCCAGCCCCAAACCAACCAGAATTAGACTAGACTAGATTAGATGGACGCGCTCATAAATTTAATTTAATTTAATTAATTATTACCGTAGTGGTAAATGTTGCATGCATGCACGCACATTCTAGTACTATCCTTCCTTCCACTCCAAGCAAAATAAAAGCATCCTAGGGCATCCCTAACGTCGTGCCTCTAACGGCGTCCCGATCATTTTTTTTCATCCGACATGAGACTAAATACGTTACGCCTGAATTCCCGCATATTGGCACCAAACCCGAGGAGGTTTATTGGGTGTCCTAATTCGTCCCGCGTACACGTCGAACTACACGGTCCCACACACGCCCAGACTCGACCCATGTACAGGTCTGAGGAGGTTTGCTGGTGGGGGTGTCCGGACGCTGCGGCGGTAGCACGTCGTCGCGCATCGCTAAGTCGGTGGCGCAGGAGAGTCGGGTGCCCCGGGGCGACTTCCCTGGCCGAGGGAGCCGAGCGGTCATGCCGCAAGCAGAAGGCGGTGGCCAATCAGTGATGTCACGGCCCCTGCACGCCCTTCCATTGTTGGAAGGACCACGGCGACGACGGCGGTGGCGACGTAGCAGATGAGGACGGAGGTCCCGCGGGCCATGAAGGACATGTGTGCGATGTTATCATCCGGTACCTCGCGTAGTTTTTTTTTAGGTTTTTTTTACATTTCACTTCAACTTGTAAAAATATCATCCGGTTAAAATGTAATATGTTGAACTTTGCGTGAATTAGGTCTGGTTTGCATGAAATTTGTTGTTTTGATCAAATTTTTATTGAAAAGCGGGCGCACGTTTCGGGCATGCGGTTGCATGGCTGGATCCCGTAACCATGTCCTTGGACAAATAATGACTCGGTTTGCGACACGACGTTGGAGAGGCCCATAGTGTTGAGCAAATCATCAAAGACAAGTCTTTGGTCGGTGATGTGGCGATGGTGAAGGTTGTGAAGGGTCCCCCGCCAGCGCCTGCATGGACGAAGACACCAATGGATTGGCTAGCTGTGTCGGTGGGTAGGTCCTTCTACCTAGAGTATGGTTCAACATTGGTGGGAATGATCCCGAGGAACACTAGTGAGGTTATTTTCGCCTCGTGCCAACTGTTGTTTTACTGCTAGCTAGCTGAGAATCATCCAATTATGGGAGGAATGTCACTAGCTCTTCAATGGTCCACTCTTCCTGTATTGATGCAACCGGACTTAGGTGGAGGCTTTATCTTCTATGTCAGTTGTGTCCCTCGAAGCAAAATAAAAGCATCCTAGGGCATCTCTAACGTTTTGCCTCAAATGGACCGACGCTTCCCCACCATTTTTTTCATCCAACACCGGGATAAGTACGTTCGGCGGAGGACGTCGGGAAGATGAATTAGAGTGCCTTTGACCATCCGCGATGTGCCCTTCACATGAGCCGTTTGGGATGACTTGATTTTGACGGAACGGGGAGTGGATGTGACATTCGAGAAGGTTTCGTTGACCTCGGTTTTCTATTTATTTACTAGAGCAACGCCGGTGCGTTGCAACATTCCATAATAATGTGTAAATAAATGTTAATCAAATTTTGCCAGTGATTTACCTTATGTTTTTTCTCAGAAGTTTGGTAAGTAAATTAAAGTAGAATTGATCCAGAAGGTAAGTAAATTAAGATGATTGATTATTATACGGGGAAGGTTGGACGAAGGAGTGGTTTGAAGAAAGGCGAAACGGTAATCTTATGTTCTTTTTAAGTAGTATAAGTAGTATAAGTAGATAGATAGTAGAGAAGAGATTTATTGGGACATGACAAATGACACGCGATTAACGGATGCTCAATATAAAGGAGCAGCAAGCTATAAAAATCACCAAATGCATGGTAGCATAAGGTACTTTATTGGAGGAAAGGAAGTTTCTTGGACCATCCAGAAAGTTTTTGGAGTGAGTACGGGAGTGAGCGTAGAGAAAGGGGGGGAAAAGAAAACATGGGAATAAAAGAGGTGACGCAGAATGCGTATAATTGAAATACGCGTGCCTTCTTTGGGGCCAAAATGGCCGGGGACGAACAGAGGAGAGGAGGTGAGGACACCGGCGAGGCGACGACCCCTGGTTTCACTCATTCCGCCATCCGGAGAGCGAGCAGACGGATTAACGTGCTCAGGTTCAGTGACATCGATCTGATCTCTTCTTCGGCAAGAGAGCATGGAGGTTGGGTGCAGTGCAGGCTGCTCTGTTCCAGCCAAAAAAAAAACGCGACTAACAAACAAAGAAAAAAAAAGGTAAGTGTGTGACGCGAGTTTGCTGGCTATACGACGAGTCGGCACGTACCTACTCCACTGCAACAAGACACGTGCGCACGCATGGGTTTGTGCCTTGTCGGCGTCGTCCCGAGTTTTACCTCCTCGCGTCGACTCACGCATGCCAACTACACTACTACTACACGTCTTTGTGGCGTCTCAGGTGCTCTTCCAGCTCGTGGATGTACTGCCCCTGTCATCTCTCTAGCGTCTCAGGTGCTCTTCCAGCTCGTGGCGCGCCTCGTCCACGACAAGCTCCTTCAGCTTCTTGGCGTTGGTTGCGAACACCTTTCCTTCTTCCTCCACCATGACACGCCGCACGGCCACTGCTACACCGTCCCTGTGGAACGAGCCACCGCTATCGTCCCTCGCCACCTCCACACCGATCCCTCTTTTCGCCATCGCCCGTGCAATCATAGGCGTGTCGGTGAGGAAAGGGAGCATGACCAGCGGAAGCCCGAAGGCGAAGCTCTCGATGGTGGAGCCCCAGCCGCAGTGCGTCAGGAATGCGGCCGTGACGCCGTGAGCGAGCACCTTCACCTGCGGCACCCACCCTGTGCAGACCAAGCCTCGGGCCCGCGTCCGCTCCTCGAAGCCGGCCGGCAACAGCTCGTGCTCGTTGTTGGTGCCGGCCGGCTTGCGTAGCGCCCAAAGGAAGTGCACGCCGGCGAGCTCCAGCCCGAGGGCGAGTTCATGGATGTTCTCTAGTGTCAGTGGCGCCTCGCTTCCCAGCGCGACGTAGAGGACAGACTTGGGTGGTTGGTCGTCGAGCCAACGCAGGACGCCACCTGAGCTGCTCTGCCGGTGGTCTTGATCACAGTCCTCAACCGCCTGCGGTAGCAGGATCCCGGCGGGGATGGCGGGCTTCCGCAAGAGATCCGAGAGGAGGGTGAACATGCCAGGCTCCAGCTCGCGACAGCTCCGGTGGATGGTGAGGCGGCACCGCTCGAAGACGTCCCACAAACGGTCAGTGTCCGACCTGCCTGACGCGTTCTCACCGAAGTTGTCCGCGAGCATCCGCCGGGCCTCGTGGTGGAGGAAGGCGGTGGTGGACGGGAAGGGGATCCACTTGGGTGGCACGGTGAAGTCCTCTGGCTTCGTGCGCGGGTGCGCGTCGTTCGCCCATCGCGGCCCAAGAAAGGCCATGCAGGCGGCATGGAAGATCAGGAACGCGGCGCATGGCACCTGCACATACGATCCATCATCCGCTGTCAAACGTGACCAGCATATACGTGCGTTGTAGGTGGAGATGGCGTACAGCGTCGTACCTTGCGCTGGTCCGCGATGGGCGGGACCCAGTGGTGGCAGAAGTCGAGGATGATCCAGTCGGGCCTCCTGCCGGCGGCGATGGCGTCTGCGAGGAACGACGCGAGCGGGCCGGCGAGGCCGTCCATGGCCTTCTTGAGCAGCTCGACCTTGTCGGGCGGCAGGTCAGACGTGGCCTCGGAGCCCTCCGGCAAGCCCTCCACTGCCGGCAGCGGCAGCGCCACGAAGCGGATGCGGGCAGACAGGTGCGCCGGCACGGGCGGCAGCCTGGCGAGGTTCCGCGGCGTTGACACAAAGGCGACGGCGTGGCCCCTGGCGGCGAGGCGCTTGGAGAGCTCCAGGAAAGGGATCATGTGCCCGAACGCCAGCCATGGGAAGACCACCACCTCCAGCCCGCCCGCACCGGCGCCGGCAGCCACCGCTGCCATTTCCATCTGCTGGCAATGGGCCGATCCGCTCGATGGAGTATAACAAAACAGAGGCTTGGTTGGTGTCGCTGTTGCCTACCTACTTGCCTGATTGGGCTACACGAGCTAACTCAATAATGGAGCGTGGGAGCTGAGTGGGCTACCCACCACGAAAACAAATAGAGGTGGTGGGACAGGGACTTTGCACCCCCATGTGGTTACAAGGTGGGCCTTGCACCGTACAGGCCTAAGATTCCGACGCAACATTACAAGGTTATCTCTAGCTCTTATCCGGTGTCGCCTGGCCGTGGATCTCGCCGGATCGGTAGAGCCTGCGATGCTACAAACCGGCGCTCGTGGTTCTACAACCCCGCATCTTATCGGGTTCTGAGAGGATGCTCCTATGTAACGCTGTTGCAAACGGGGTCGTCGTGCTGCTAGCTGCATGAGCTGCTCCATGGTGCAGACAACGGTGCATCGTTGCGTGCGCCATGCTGCGTTGAGGTTGCTACTTAGTTTCATATACTGATTTGTTTGTGCTACGAAGCAAATGGAATGAATTGATAAAATGTGGGTCCATGATGGAAACCTCTTGCATTGGATATGAACTCGATGGGAGGAATTTGTTCTGGCTGATTGTGAACGTCCAATAGTATATCACACAAAAATTAATTCTCCCGTTATGTGCTAGCGAAACAATTGTGGTGCTGATGTACCCTTTTCGCATTTCATGTGGCTACCCTCTCCCGGATTGTCATGTTAGGCGTTGTACAGCGTGTGTTGCTTAGAGGAAGAAATCGTTCTTTTGGTAAGCTTTGAAGCTTCTTGTAGAGAGTAGACACGTAATTAAGTACCCCACTTGTTGAGTGAAGAACTAGTGGTTAAAAGAATTAGGTTTATTTTAGGAAGCACCAAGCATTGTACGAGGCCTTAGGAACCTTCCGTAACACGTCCATACTTGGGAATGCCCTTTTGTCCAGCACATCGACTGAGGAAAAAGGTGAGCCTATATGTGAAAGAGCTAGCGCTGCCACATATGAATACCCGAGAGAAGGAAATAGCTACGAATCCGATCGCGACTGAAATGACAGCCGGCTCTTCTCTCTTCCACCTTGTCTCTCATCTTCTTCCTTCTCTGGTTCCCCCTTTAGCTCACCGGTGCTTGTAATCAAACTACCAATTAGCTTGCATCTGGTGCATTTGAGTGTATCGTAGATCGGAACTCTAACATGCTGCTTCGTGCATCGGCGTCAAATGTTTGACCGCTAACTTCAGATCTAACCACCCTTGTAGTAATGGTGACCCATCCCCTGCAGTCTCTCTGCTAATGGGCACTGGTAGTTTTCCTTCCATCCCCACCACCTTGTTGGTGGTGTCGTCCTTTGTGTATCCACGCCCACTAGTAGTGATCGTGGAGCAGACTTCATTGTTGACAATGTGTAGATGTATTGGGTGCTTTGCTTGAGAAGCATGCATGCGGTAGCTTGGGCTAGATGGAGATGTCGGGATTAGCAAGTGAGCGTCGTAGTGATGTGTTCGTTCCATTACGGTGGCATTCTAGATTTGTGTTCTGCCCTAAGAAAACATTCCCAGAGATTGTGCTTGGGCTGATCACAATAGCGTTTCGGGCACCGTAAACCTCCTTGGAGGCCTAGCTATGGAGTTCTACCTACACTTTTACTCTCAGATTGGATTGTTTCCGGGTGAAACCCCAGTATCTGATCATCTAGATCAGGCAAAGTGGGTTTCTTTGACACCACTATCTTGATGGATGTGTCGCCTTTGACTTGATGTATAATCTTGGTTTGCACCGTCCTTTCGCGCTCTGGACCTTTATGTGTGTGCAAGGGGATTCCGGCAGTGGTTCCTTATGCGGTCACGGAGCTGCATCCACACCCTCCCCCCCCCCACCCCCCCACCCCACCCTTCATGGTGGCTGTGTGGTGCCTTCGACTACATGTCTCTATTGATCGATCACCTTCGGCTACATCCGAAGTTGATTGAAGCATTTAGTATCGTTCCAACTTCTTGTTCTCGAAGCTTACTCCATTCAGTGGCACTCTTCGACGGTGTAGGTGGAGAACTCGGCAAGAATATGCTTGAGGATCATCCTTGTGGCAGAGCTTCTGGTCAATTTTCATGTTGGCTAGGCCGATGCTACCTGTTGACTCAGACAATTCCTGATTGCTGGCTAATGGAAGGCCGCCAAGCAAGTGGCGGCTGTTGCTGCAATCTCCCGGCTCTCGGCATCGAGGCGTCCATTGATGGTGTGAATGACACTCCTTGGTGTTGGTCGTTGTCGTTGCAGGACAGCTGGAGCTTCATCAAGTGTCCATGGCATATCCTTTTTATTTTATTGGGCTTGCTTTTTATTTCCTTTGGTTTTAAGTCTTATTATGATGCCAATATTCCTCTCAATTCTACAAAATGAAATATTCTTGTAAGTCCTCACTCCTCCTTTGCTCCTGGCAACATCAAGCTTCTATGCAGTTGGTGACTCCGGCGACTAGCTAGTAACATTAAAGATGGGATGATGACACCATTGGTGCCTGCTCCCCTACCATCTTCACCATGATTTTTCCCTGTCAAAGTATAACTCCTCGCCTAGCCTGCTTGCTGGCTTGTCCAGTGCTTTCTGACGACATCTAAACAACAACATATCCTGTAGTCGAAGTTCAGGCCTTCAAACTTTCACCGAGTGTTTGATTATATGCATTCTGGGTTACTGACATAATCTGATCACATACTATTTGTGTGTATTCGCAGCAAGTACAAAAACAAGCAAAATATTAGACACACTACACGTTGTGATCCTTACAAGTTCATGAAAGATTGCAGTCCATATTTGCTACTGAATCTGATACAAAGCAATACTGTTGCAGACATAAACAGTTAAACAGATTCAGGTATTGCTCCCTCTCTGCCTGAGTTGTGTCTCCAATAGAACGAACTACAAATATAACTTTGTATAGCCCATCTCATACAAGTAGGACAAATCAAGTGCTTTTCAAGTGGAAACAGTACCCGATGAAATGCATCCAATACTTCGGACGCAATGATTTTCTCAGCCCCGGCCTAAGTTCATTGTAAATTGCCATCTTTGCCCGACGCGTGGGATGATGCCGGCCGCGTATGCGGCGGCGCCCAACGGCCGCGAGGGTATGAACTGCAGCGCCTCGAAGGAGGAGAGCGATTCGCTCGTGTAGTCGTCGTGGTCGTTGTCTCGCGGCAGATGCAGGTACTCGTCGCCGATGTCCATGGCAAGCGACGCCATCAAGCTCGCCGTTGCTCCCCAGATCGACCGGTTGATGCCTGGACGCGCCCGCGGTTGCATTGGTATTAATCCTTGCGAAACCGTGTCGGGACAGGAGGAGGACTGCAGCGATAGGTTATTTCTGCTTTCGAGGGAAATACGGATTACTGTTTTGTATCGGAGTGGCGCCGATGGGTTGGTTGCAGACTGATCGGCCCATGCAACTTGTATATGGGCCTCCCACAACGCGGCTCAATAAGTTAAGATCTTTTCCCTTTTATTATTACTTTATTTAAAAATCCTAAAATAATATTTGTTGAATTAAAATGCGAATTCATTTTAAGGAATGTATTTGAAAATGTTCATCCTGTATAGAAACCTGTTCATCGCAGGTCAAAGATATTCATAGAGTACTTGAAAAAAACGCATTGTGTCTTTGACAGATGTGCCAAAAAAGTTCAGTGTGTTGAAATGTATTCATCATTTGTTTGAACAATGTTCATTGCATATGATCGAGTGCTTTCAGTTCAAAATAATATATCTAGCAGTCTTTGTACATTTTCTTTTTCTGAAAAGGAGGATGACCCCCGGTCTCTGCATCTGAGCGCCATTTTATTAATTATACATCAATCTAAAATTACCATCTTGCCAACATTTATCGCTACTTGTATGAACTTGATGAAGGGGTGTGTGTGGTCGGAGCCACCTGCCTAGACCTCACACCAAATCCAAGATCTAAAACCGAAGACCTCAACCAAGCCGCAATCGCCGGGTCTAGGGCACACACCGGTCCAGTGCACTCTCAGCAGACATCGCATGTGCACGCTATAGAGGGTGCCGCCACCGTCTTTCACCAATCCATCTTGAGAACAGGTACCAACACATATATCTTGCCACGCCTATCCTCGACAACACGACGACATCGGATAACGTCAACTCTGTACGCGCGTCCATCATCACGCATCCGCCACCGATACTCCGCAGCGCCACGCCGCCGATACATCACATGAAACTTTGTTCTCCGGCTGAAATCGTCCACTGGTCTCTCGAGCTAATGCACACCTCCAAAAAAGCACAAAGTTTCTTTGTAGCTCAGGCTACATGGAACCTCTTATGCTCAACCCTCCAACCTTGCTTTGAGATCCGTACTCGCCAGCTAACTAACAACAAGAAGATTTCTCTTTTTTGTTTCTCGAAAACGAAACAACATATGAACTTCAAACTTTGCAGATCGAACAAACATTAGAACATCAATGTGTGAAAAAACTTTCAGATTTTTTGGTCTGATATAAATATACAAAATGAGATTTTCTTTGAATAAAAATATTATTTCAAGTATTTAAAATGCATGAAAAAATCTGAAAGTTTTTTTCCTAGATTGTAGTTAGAATGTATTGTTGTTCTGCAAAAGTTAAAGTTCATATGTTGTGTCATTTGAGAGAAACAAAAAAGACAAATGTGTCTGCACGGATCTTGATGCATAAATGGATGGCAAAGATAAGGGGTACCGTGTAGCCTAAGCTACAGAAAACCACACTCCCAAAAAAGACGCCCCCAAGGGGGGAACAACACGACAGCGCCGCCGTCATCCGATCGGGGATATAGGTCTGGAGCTTCTCTATGGCAATGCCTTCAAGAAGGGGATGACACAAAAGAGCGCCGCCATCGTCGGCCTTGACAACTAGGCGAGAGCAAGGTTTTCACCCTCATCTGCTCGATGAATCTTGATCTAGCATCGTGCATGGGCCACCACCGATCTCTGCCGCCACGGAACGAGATCTGATCTGACCTGATTCTAGACCACACATGCTGGCGAATTCTCCACCATGTCCTCCATGCCACCGCTGATCTGAGGACAGATGGCCCGCCGCCGTAATCCGACGTGCCATGGAGACCAAAATCGGGGGCACGCACTCCGCCTGTCAAGATGCCCAACAACACCCTGCGCCGTGAGAGGAAGGAGCTCCTCCGCCATCGCGTCAGCCACCTGGGATTAGCCGCTTAGCCCGGCGGAGGGCCTGGCTGCTGGTACTGGGTGCCGCCCAAGTTGCCCGAGCGGGAGGGCGACGCGGGGGCCTACGCGAGTCTGTTAGTCGCCCCTAGTCTGTTCTTGAGGACCATCAATGGTTTAATCTGTCAGCAGTCTGCGTACGTGATGCATCCATTATTTGGAAGGCAAGGTCTTCTGGCCACCAATTTCATGAAGACTGATCAAGGGTTCGGTCAGAACATATCTCAGATGCTGAACTTCCGCATCTTTTTCTACCATTCGTGAGTAATTACCATAATTAATAGAAGATGATGAATAACATATGTGAACATCTGAATGAACATATGATTACATTTCCCAACACAATTTCCCTATGTTGTTTGCCAATCTAACATGTGTGCGCGTGTCATCACGAACATAACCAGCCAAATAATGTCCTAGAGAGGCAACTGCTGCTGTAGCTCCGTGACAACATCCTGGCCATACGCCTCGAAGATATCCGCCAATGCTGATTGTAGGGATGCAGTACTACTAGTGTCAGGGGTGGTGGGCTTGGTCACCACCTGGCGGCGGCACATGGGGCAGCTCCCTTCCGCGTGCAGCCACCTCTCCACGCACTGTCCGTGGAACCGATGCCCACACGGCGTCTCCTTCCACGCGCCCGACGCTGCCGACGCATCGTCGTCGTCGTCATCCTGCAGGCAAATCGGGCAGTCACGCCCATTGGCCGGCGCCTCCACTGTCTTCAGCGCCTTGGCCACCGCTGGGTCATCTGGAGCCGTGAGACTGACGGGAGGAAGTGTGTCGGCCGCTTGTAGCTCTGCGAGACTGTAGAGACGAGCCTCGCGCGCCACCAAGATCCAGACGGTAGCGAACTGGTTTTCCGCGTCGATGTCTTCTCCGTTAATCTGCAGGGAGCTATTCTCGTTGTAATCTTCTTCTTCTTCTTGATGTTCTTCCTCTTCTTCTTCTTCTTGCTGGTCAGGTAGCCCGTGCATGTAGTCATCACCGTCTGCTTCCTCGAGTGGCAGATAGTCGTCGGTGGCGGTGTCCACGGCGAGTGACGACATGAAGCTAGCTAGCGATTGCGCCCAGAAGTTGTGAGAGGAGTTGTGCCTAGGTCTGGGGAAGAGAGGCGCGTAATTAATTGTAGTGGTCTGGCCTGTATGTTGGCATATATGATACATCTCGGGACATGTCCGTGTCGGACTCGGACTGCAGTAGGCTAGGGTATTGTTTCCTTTTTCCAGATGGGAGTAGAGAGTAGAGTAGAACAACTAGTGTACGTGCGTGTCTTTTTTTTTTACCAGAAGAGTCAGTTCGGAGTAGGGAAATCACCCCAGGCTGTCGACCGGCTGAGATT
The DNA here is from genome assembly GCA_021437245.1 of Aegilops speltoides. Classification (NCBI taxonomy): domain Eukaryota; kingdom Viridiplantae; phylum Streptophyta; class Magnoliopsida; order Poales; family Poaceae; genus Aegilops; species Aegilops speltoides. The sequence continues at coordinate 7,175 of JAHHZJ010003897.1, read as the reverse complement.
TGAGCGGAAAGAGTCCAAGATAAACCTTAAACTTATAGACGAAAGCTAAATTAAACCCTGAATTCTCAATCCCTGAAATCGGCGCACTGAACTATCTGATCCAGGTCTATTTTGAACCTTGAGAGGATTTAGCTAGTATTCGCTGAATTCGGCCGGCCTATTAGTAGTTGCTCGCGCTGCTCTGGTTTTCTTTAATCTTTTAATTTTGTTTCTGTTTCTTTTTTCATTCGTTTTCTTTTGTATTTTCTTTGATGTACTTTGGTTTTTCTTTGGTTTTTCTTTATTCATTATACTCTTTTTTTTCATATTGTTTTTCGCTTTTATTCTGTTTCTTTATTGGTAACTAGTTTTCTTTTTTACACAAGTCTAATTATTATCAGTACCCTATGTACATTTTTAGCGCCGACATAAAATAAGTTTTGGCACACTTTCGACATTTTCCACATTACATACATTTTTTAAAATATATGTTTTCGAGACTTTTTCGAATACACAGTAATATTTTTCCAGATACACGTTATACATTTTCTTAACGAGAATAAACATTTCATAAACTACGCGGCCATTTTTAAAATTGTATGCATTTTTTTCAAACACATGTCACATATAGTCTTTTAAGGGTATGACACACTTTTCTACATCATGCAAACATTTATTTTACATTGTATCCTTTCTTTAAAATGTCGAATGCACAGTTTTTGAATCACACGAATATTATTTTACATTGTACATTTTTTATTGAAATGCCACATACATTTATCTAAACTCGTGATATCTATAATACATAAATAGTTGATCCCCACTAACCTATTTCTTTTAGCATGCAGCCCGTCCACATCAGCAACCTCGCCACATCATCAACAACTGCTCCTCTGCATGATGCCACATCATCTGTTCCGATTTGCGCACAACTCGGTAAAGTCCATTGACTGAAGCACTAAGCCCACCTGCTAACAGCACAAATCTTCCAACCCTTCACGATTGGGTTAATTGCCCAGACTCTCGATCTCCCCACGGGCTTCCGATCTTCTCTGCTTCTCTCCCCGACTCTTGATCTCCCCTCCCCACCAGATACACACATGAAAGGGACGGGGGAAGGCCAGATTCGTTACTTTTCTCTCCTAGAAGGTGAGCGCGGGTTGAATCCCCCCACGATCGATGCTTATCTCCTTCCGCTGCCACATGTGCTGGACGGGACAAATGGAAGCGTGCTTGGTGAATCTGAAAGCTTCTACATGTACATCTCCCTCCCTTATAAACTGCTCACTCCTATAGCATGATGGTGATTTTTTTAATCCGCGATACATCGACTCTTGCTTCCTGCCATTCGATTTGACCATGCACCAGATTCAGAGTGTTTGGATTTAATTGGAGGAAGCAAACTAATACTGGAATTCCAAGACGTGTGTTCCTGAGGTTAACCGATCCTATTTTCTCAACATCCCTTCCTGTACTGATTTGAGTGATCCACATGGAGAAGCTGCGAGGGATCCCTTGGGATCAGATATGATTGTCAACAAAGCAGGTAGTAACAGGCATCATAATGATATTGTTGCGAACAGGGACCAAGAGACAGGTGTTCCGGCTGTCATCCATTGGCAGGTCTCAGTCGTTGGTAAGGTTAAATTTCGTACTGATGCTTCTTTCGTACCGGATACAGGACGCTACTAGGTAGGTACGGTGGCCAGGGATCACAACGTGGCATGGTGTTCTATTCCCTCGGGCGAAGCATTACTCAGTTCGCTGGAACTTAAGAGGCAGAGGTTGCTGCCGCTTTGATTGGTTTGAATGCACTGTCGAAAATTTACAGGGTCATGTTATTCTGGAGATTGATTGCTCTGTCTTATTCAATGGCCTGAAGGCAAATACACCAAATAAACCAGCTTAGTTTCTGATCATTTGTGACGTTAGAAAGGTTTTTAGTCTTTTGGCTGAAATCAGATCCAGATGATCAAAAGAAATCAGAACTAGTGTCTCTGGCAAGCAATCAGGGAGATCAATATTTGATTCAGGTGTCCCTAGCGAGTTGCATAATACTTTAATCTCTAATTATAATCTGGCTTTTAGTAATTTATTTCCTATTTAGTCTAAAAGAAGTTCATTCTTTGAATAGGTTCCAAATACTTTGCTTCCGTGGAAAAAACACTCCTTTTGAATAATATGTGTGGTTTGGATTTTATGGGGCCTCCTGTTAAACCTTATATATTATTTTCTTTTCCTTTGAATTTTAAGCTTACTCCATACTCTTTTGGTACCTACAGGTTATAGGTAGTCGGATTGGAGTTAGCAAATGGAATTGGTGGAAGAATTGATCTACCGACATATTGGCACTATATATTTTTTGCTTACGAACTAAAGCTAAATAAAATGTACTCTTACTTTATTGATAGCTACTAGAAACAGAAGTGTATTGTGCATGATTTATGGGCATGGGCAACATTGATCTATTTCTATATCATTCCTAAACTTTTGTCCATATTTAGTTTTCAGGCAAAGCTTTACAGCAATATCCGCATGCCTGAGTTAGTAATACCCAGACATATGCTACCATATTTTGATGTAAGTAAGACCGGACATAGTTCATTCCCATTGATTATCATTTTGACTTCTGTAACCTATTTGATCCAAGCCACCGATAGTAGTTTTTATCATGTGATGTAAGTTTTTTTGCTCGCATTACATAGCATTTTGATAATAAATTCGCCCTCGAGGTTTGACATTTTAGTATTTTACCAACAGGAGAAATGGTCCGGCCTGTAACTAGAAGCAAAGGCATTGGAGAATCAGTTGCCATGTCTCTACCTAATTAATAAGTAAAGTACTACTTTCATTATTATTGTTTATATATCTTTCATTCATAAAGAAGGTATTGGACAAATCTGACATACATACCTGTTATATGTTAGATACAGAGAGAAAAATACAACAATTAATCTCGCCTTGTGTGTAGAAACTATCTATAACATGCTGAGTTTTCTTTATGTACTAGATTTGTCTTTCATTTAGCTCAGCTAGAATGAAACTTAATATTACTATTCAGGTCAGATGTTACCATGTGGACGTCAGAACCAATAGTAGGGCTTCCTTGGATTATATATGGAAGTATACTATTTTTTTGAAAATCTATGGAGGTATACTTGCTTCAGGACTAAAAGTAGTGAATGCACCGCGTATCTCTCTTTTATCACCTTATCCCCCCCTCCCCCAATGTACATAATAGAATGGCTTCAAAAGTCTGAACTGATCACTGAGTATTAGTGTGCTTTTAGTCACAAGTCCATAAGAACTAACTATTTTTGTAGTACATTTTAAATGTAAACATGAAGATCTCTATTTAATGCCATCTCTATTTTTATCCTTTATAAAGTATGTATCCCTTAAACTCCGATGGAAGGCAGAATGTCCCGCCGCAACGCGCGGGGTATCTTCTAGTTTTTTAGATGTCACAAACATTTTCTTTACACATTTGTTCAGGTTTCAACTTTTGTTCCCGGTTTTACAATTTTCAAAAAGTGTTCACACTTTCAAATTTTCTCCAGATTTCAAAAATATTTATGTTTCAAAAAGTGTTCGCTTTTTCAAAATTGATTGATTTTATAAAAATTGTTGTTTTCTTAAAGTATTCAGGATTTTCAAAAAGTGCTCCCACTTTATAAAATGTCCGGACATTTCCAAAATTGTTTATGTTTTGAATATTTGTTTGCCCCTAAAAAATGTTTTCAAAGTTCAACACTTTGGTGTGTGCTTAAATCCCAGGATTAAACATGCCACGTCGACAATCCCTGTCTGGTAACTCACTCAAGGTTTGACCGGGATCTAAGAGTTCGGTGTGTTGATTCAAGGGATTTGAAATTTGGGGTTCGATTTAGCTTTCGTCTACAAGTTCAAGGTTTATTTTAGACTTTTTCCTTTGAAGGGAGTGCACCAACCACGAGGCCACTAACTCGCTCAAGTACACGCACTTCATTTTGTTCTTCTATTTCGGCTCTTCAGTTTGGTTTGTTTCTTTTTCCCTTTTTTCTCTTTCCTTTGTCCTTTTTTTTTTCTTTTTCTTTTTTATTTTCTTTCACGTGGTGGTTTTTCTTAAAAAAATCTTGAACATTTGTTTCAAAACAAATGATTTTTTAAAATTATATAATTACTTTTTCAATTTTGATGAACTTTTTAAAATTTGATGAACCTCTTTAAGCTCGATGATTTTCTTTTGACGAACTTTTTTAAATTCGATTAACTTTTTCTAAATTGGTGAACTATTTTCATGGTTATGATTATTTTTCAAAATCCATGAATTTTTTTGAATACACTATTTTTTTTCATTTTTTGAGAATTATTTCATTTTTTCGGTTTTCTTTGCATAATGCGATTTAGCGAAATAGGAAAGAAAAACAAAATCTACATGGGCCAGCCCATTAGTCTAGGCACCCTGGCGTCCGAAGCGCCGAATAGGATCTCTGCTATTTGAGAGCTTTCTAAGATATTTTCGGTTAAATTAAAAAGGCTTTAGGTGGGCCATAGGGAAGAGAGGAAGAAGAGCAGCCCGGTTAGCACTATTATTGCGCCTCCCAAAAAACAAATCACTAATTGAAGAGTACTCCTTGCAAAGATCACTCCACCTCCTCAGGTTGTGACAAGTGGCGCGCTGCATGTGCGCCACTTGTCGCAAACTGAGAGTTTTCCCTTTTTTCTAGATCCATTTATTCAAAACATTTTAACTCTTAAACCGTGCATCTAAATCTCGAACTGTTTTCACCTTTGGATTCCTCGCATCGAGAAGAGAAAAAAATACATTTTTTTTTCGTTTCTGAGAGGCACGACCGTGCCTCTCACGAAAGCACAAACGTGCCTTTCGCGGAAGCAAAACCGTGCCTCTCGCAAAAGGAGAAAAATGCAGTATTTTTCCCGTTACCGAGAGGCACGGCCTTGCCACTCGCAAAAGCAAAACCGCGCCTTTCGTGGAAGCAAAGAAAACACTTTTTCGTGCAATTTTTTTATGAAAGTTTTTTTATTCCAAAAGGTAAGGAATACCGGCAAAAAACCAAAATGTCAAAAAACCTGGAAAAAACCGTCTTAAAATCAAAAACGCGTGCGGAGAAATAAAAAGAACAAAATCCAAAGAAGTGTCCAGAGCGCGACACGTGGCGGCGGCTGAGAGCGCGTCAAGTGGCGCACTCTCAGCCCAACAGCAAGTGATCGTTGCGAAATACTACTCTGCGTACGATACCTTCTCGTCGGACTACAGTACGATCAGACTGGGGTCTTCTCTAAATACTAGGGCCCACAAACTGAATCATCTATGGCTGTCTCTAATCGTATGGGGCGTTTGACACGAATTTATCGTACGTATAGCAAGGCTCATCGTTGCGAGGATCCCGAAGAAGCGCTCGTCAACTAGTTGGTCCCAAAGAAAAGCTCTTCTATTGTGAAACGATTATTAATTAGTCCTGCTGCGCGTGCTTTGATATTTAACGGTTTGGTAATCGAACGCCATCGGCATGGGAAGGAATTTTATATGTGGCCTATTTGTAATATAATAAGGCCACATAGAAAGTTTCAACCCATTGATACTTCCTTCAGCCGCCAGTTACGAAAACGGCTACACTTCCATACGAAAGGGGTTTAAACTAGAGGCATGTGATAGAAGTGTCCAAAAAATTCTGAAATTTTTTGGTGGGGCTTGGAAAAGTGATAAGAAAATTATGGGCAAGGTTTGGAGGTTAAGATTTGGTTAGAAGTTGAATGGGAATTTGGAGAAATTGAAGTTGAAATTTAAAGGAGCAACTAAATAAAATGTTAGGAAGGCTCACATTAAACTCTGATGATATTCATTATTATTATTTTGATGTGAACTAATCAATGACACGATGAGATTAAAATGCAAATATTACCACTCCATTAGGCATATTAATGTGGTTTAAAACTCTAGGCTGCTACTGAGAGGAGGTGTATGGTGAGCGAACTCAGCATATCGGTCACAGGCCAGCGGAAAAATATGCAAACCACCGCAAATGGGAGGAGCAAGTAGTACGCCGGCCCATGACGAACAACACAACTAGCGATAAAGCTGAACGATCCTGGAGCTGAAAAGCAAAGCGAGAGATAGGCCAATGCGTGCCGCCACCCTCATGATCCCCAAAGAGAAATGGGAGGAGTACTCAAATGGGAGAAAGCACGACGACCAAAGAATTTGATCTTATTCAACACAACAAATTACTGGGAATTCCATTCATCAAATTTTGCCTTGCTGAATCTCCACAGAAAACATGCGGGATAGATCCACTAATGTTTTTCTTGACGTGTATACCTTCTAATGTTTGGTTGGGACCCAATTACCCAAACCAAATAACGTGCCATTTTATATTATGGATGCATAAATTATTCGAGCATAGAATTCTATCCCGGAGACCCCGACGAAGGTGGGCATTCAGGGTTGCAGGTAGGGCAGTTGTCCTGGCACTCACTCCGCGTCCTGTAACACGGGCCGTCCTTATTGTGGCAGCAGTAGCACATACCACTGTGCCCATCTTTGAAATGACATAAGAAAAAGCGGCTGCAAAATATCAAGGTGATCTTGCTCTCGCCTACAGACGTCGAGTTGATGATGATAGCGTTGGTACTTGTTTTTGCCGCATGACCATCTTGGTTGACCGCCGTTTGCTTATTATCAAGACCACCTATATATTATGTTTAAAATTAGTATGCAGTACCTCAGACGTATATGTATGTATGTTCTGAAAAATTAATGGCAAGAAGTTAACACGAGATACTAATGACGAAGATGATACATAGTACTTACACTGTGCACACACGACAAGGCATCCAATGAAGAATATCATCGTCGCCTGGACTAGACTGCTCCCTCTCATATTGGTAATCTCTTGCTTGACAAACTCAGTTCTAGTCGAGTGTAAGGTTCCAGTAAGAAATAGTTGGACTCCAAATGTGGCAGACTAGGATTGCAAGTTTATAAATAGCAAGAGACTGGGATACATTTTAAATGTTCATTACCACACTATAAAGATTATAAAGATATGCATGCGCACGAGATATACATTCGTTAATATTAGAGATTTTTGCACATATAATATTGAGCGAGACAAACACTACCGTACACGTGCAATCTTGGATCCTTAATGATTTCCATGACCGCAGTCCCAATGCACTCTGTATCAAGCTAC
>JAHHZJ010003896.1:0-36769 GCA_021437245.1 Aegilops speltoides | reverse complement strand
ACGAAAATCCGATAAGACGGTACATGATTTCGACGCCGCCGAAAGCAACTCCATGAACAACAACACCATCGCACCATCACTTGCTCAAGCAACGGCCTCTCGCACGCTCTCCATAGCAGCCCGCCCTGCCTCAAGCGCTTAGGTGGGCCTTCATCTTTGGCTGAGCTCGACCCACACGGTAATTACATGTCGCACTAACATATATATATATATATATATATATATATATATGATAATATTCCATTTTGTTGCTTTCGGTTGTTTTACGCACATACATATGTGTTTGCAGAGAAAGAAACCCCTGCACCATATTCTACTTGATCAAAGGCCGAAGGTGGACGGGAAAGGGATGATATTGGGCCCTCTCAACGACGTCTCCACAACCAGCCGATCTCGCTGGGCACTTCAGGTTAGCTTGACCAGTGGAAATCGGGCACAAGGATTTGCCTCCTCCAAGATAACATGTGGGAGCGGACGACAAGACCCCGCCGTGGATTGAAGCTGCAAGGGTTGGGTGCTGCTATGGTCAAGAATATTATTCGCCTAGAGCCGCCGAAAGCACACCTAATAACTACCACACATCAACAAGCATGTGCGGAGACCACCACCCCGCCACGCAATTACCAGCCCTCGAGTGCCGGGTGAGAGCGGCAGGACTAATGATGAAGGGGTGCAATAGTATCGGCTGATGTAATTTCTCCAGAGAATGTAGAATGGATGATAAGACGAGGTCGACCCTATGGATTACCTCAATACAAACGCTGTATGACCGTGACATAGATATGATGAGTCAACCATATGACTAATCGGGCTATCACCTTGCTAATGAGGATATGGATGATATGCCCGCAGGGTCGTACTCATGGATTGCAAAAAGTCTCTTCATGAAATCTCACAGACACGCTCAAGATGCCGCCAACACAAGCTCAACTAGCCGGGCGCGAGGGTTGTACTGTACTTAGCCCGGGAACACTGGGGCAGGGGTTAAGGAAGAGACTGGAAGGTGGGCCCAAGAAAAAGGAGAGGAAGAGATCGGGGAAGGTAACTGCCTCCAAACAAGCCAGAGCACATAGCAGCCAGACGATGCATTCTAAAGAGCGTGTACTCGTGAAAGGTGCGGTCATGTTCCATCTCACGGGCGAGCCGATGCTACCGCTAAAACCGCTGGAGGCACTATTAGGGGATCTCAGAGACTGCACGACCATGTGTCTGCCGACCGAGAAAAGCCTACTAGCCTCAAAGGATCCAAGATATCCGGACATACGCGCTCGTGGCTCGAGGGGAAGTGCTACGTCGACACGGCCCGCGGAGGTGTTCTTCCCGTTTGACCATATCTTTGAGATGTTTTTAACAAGGCGGCTTGATTTTACTATCGTCCTTTTTGCGCTACATATGAGCTCCGCATGAAGAGTGAAGAAGTCTCGCAAATCTGTATGGCGGATCCGCATTACATGCACGAAGTCTTTCGAGTCTCGCGATTTTGAGCGTGAAACTGCTAGGGAGTACCTCCAAAACTTCATGGTATGTATAAGGACCGAAATTGTCCTCGGCCTTATCATCCAAAGTAAGTCAGTCCCGACAACCCTTTCAGACATTTCAATCATTCTTCTCTCATATGGGAATAATTTGAGGTGTCTTTCCCCGAAAGAACGGCGACTGCCCTTATCGTCTTTACCCGCAAGTCTCCCACGCCGTTATTTTGACCCTTCCAGACTAGAAAAAGGACTACACCCACATAATGAATATTCTAGATGATGCTTGAGGAGTCCTCGACTAGGGGTGTCCGGACAGCCGACTATCATTATCCGCCGACTCCAAGACTACGTAAGATACAAGATTGAAGACTCCGCCGTGTCCGATGGAACTTTCCTTGGCGGAAGGCAAGCTTGGCAATACGGATATGTAGATCTCCTACCATTGTAACCGACTTTGTGTAACTCCTAGCCTCCGTGTCTATATAAACCGGAGGGCTCTAGTCCGAGGGACAACATACATTACAACAATCATACCATAGGCTAGCTTCTAGGGTTTAGCCTTTGATCTCGGTAGATCCACTCTTGTACTACCCATATCATCAATATTAATCAAGCAGGACGAGGGTTTTACCTCCATCGAGAGGGCCCAACTCGGGTAAAACATCATGTCCTCGCCTCCGTTACCATCCGCCTAGACGCACACCGGGACCCCTACCGAGATCCACCGGTTTTGACACCGACATTGGTGCTTTCATTGAGAGTTCCGTGTCGCCACCGATAGGCTTGATGGCATCTTCAACCAACAACGCTGTCAGTGGTGAGACTTTTCTCCCGACAGATCCAGATTCGGGCCAGATCGCGGGCCATTCACTTGGCCATCCGAGCAGATCGAAGCTACGCCCGCCATCAGTCGACGAAGCGAACTTCACGGCCGATGTCCGCAGAGACTTGATCTTCGACGACTCGAGCCAGCTAAGCGCCAAGACCGCGGACGATGCATGATTTAGCTCTCGCCAACAAAGGCTCTGTGCCGCACACGATCCGCTTTGCCATTAGCCCGAGCCGATCGCCCAGACGAGGGATGGTGGATAGACGCCTCGGGGCTTCACATCCACGCGATGGAGCTTAACACTAATCTTGTCCCTCGCGAAACTCGTGGATTCCGAGGTGCCGGACTTCTTGCCGGACTCGAACTCCCGCCGCCTTACCTAATCAATCCGGATTGGCGCACGGTTATGGAATTCACCGCCGCGGATATCTTTCCAATGTTTCGCCTTTTTGGCGATATCTTAAATTCGCTAAAGCACATCTCGCGTCGAGAGTCCTCGGCCGGATTATGGCTGTGATGGTTGGGGACTATAACGGCGAAATTCACAGAGCTCACCCACCACCCACTTTGTAGCCACCGCCGACGATCTAACCGAGACAATAGATACTTCGACCAAGACATCGACGCTTATGGACGACGTATGCTGAGACGTAACAGGAACCAGCACCACAGGCAATCGAAGACCACCTCATTACACGATATATATATGGTGGACAACCCCAAAAAGACGGGATGGCGCAAGAAGAAGGGGGAGGCAAGACTCTTAAAGAAGCAGCCCAAAATCATGCTGGCTGGGGGCCGCCTAAATCCCTCCACAAAGAAGAATGGAGATTTCGCACAGGAGATAATAACACTCCAGAGTGTCAAGACAATCCCTCCAACAAGACTCCAGCAGGAGGATGGTATGCAAGCCCTCACGAGAGGGCGGCAGTATCAAGAGGTCGAGGATCATAACTATATGCCTTCCTCCAAGACGAGGTAGCTCTCAACGACGACGAATTCATTGCATCGAGGATCCTGGTTAACAAGAGCGTTTAAGCGCAGGCTTATCGCCACAGCAATAGCCGAAAGAAAAAGCAGCAGAAGTTTTCAAGCTGATCGGACTCACTGGCCGATCAATGGACCGAGGTCCTCGCGTCAAGAGTATAAACTCAACGCCCCTCCAAAAGTTACCTAAGACGCAAGCTGCTCTCTGATTAGGAGGAGGAAGTATACATTTCTTCAATCACAATCAGATTATATATGCGGACTTGATCAATTCGTGGTCGTGGACAGAGAGGTATCCAGTGCCCTCAACCAAGATCTGCACCCCGCATCGCTTCCAAAAGTATCGGGCCACAGAGGAACGCGCCGGACGGCGAGATATATCGAGGACAAAGCAAAGCAATCCAGATCCATCTATGGATCACGGGCGCTCTACGACCCATGATTAATACCGCCGCGGCCGGATACACCGCCGGGCCAACAAGCAGCATAGCGCCTTCGAGCTGCGCCGCGATATCGCTAATACAGGGCGCCAGACACCCGCTATGCTTCATCGACGAAGTAATGGATCATCGATCCCTCAAGGGTTTAAACCTCAGAACATCGAATCTTACGATGGCACAACGACTCGGGTCTCGGATCAAGACTATCTTCTCACATCCATATGGCTCCGCGGCGACGCATCTCCACGCCATCAAGTACCTCCCACCTGCTTAAAGGACCAGCTCGGCATTGGCTTAACAGCCTGCCCGCAAGGTCAATTGGTGTTAAAGACCGAGGCCGCATTCCTTGATAACTTCCAAGGCACATATGTGCTACTCACCGACGCCGGCGACCTAAGCCACATCATTCAGCAGCCGATTTAATCGCCGCATAATTCTAGACACAGTTCTGACGAAGAAAATCAAATCGCCGATTGTCCGGATGCGAGGCCCTTGCAGCCTTCAAACATAACATCCGGGACGAATGGCTAGCCCGCACCGCAGGAAAAGCCAAATCCATGGCAGCCCTCAAATCGTTAATGACCCGCTTGCGGAGAGGACAGTTGGCTAGCCCGCAGCAACAATCTCCGTAAAAATTCGCAGTCCGATACCAAGGACAACAACGCAGGTCACGCCGAAACAAAACAAGCGCCAGACATTATAACGATGATAAGGAGGATACGGCAAGCATGCCGGATTCCGAGGCTCTAAACCCGTCACCGGAAGAAGCTATTCAAAAGAACCACTCCGGTCCGTCTAATCTGACCAAATACTGACCGCTTATGCCGATACATGGCACTCGAAAAGCCAGCTAACCACACCAATAGAGATTGCTGGTGTTCACAGGCCGCAAGTTAATTGTCAAAACAATGACAAGGGCTAAACAGCGACGACGAGGAAGAGACCCGCCGAACAACAGAGGATGTAAGGGTTTCCACAAGTACGGATGGTGAATATGATATACGCGACCCACATACCCAAGAGGGAGAGGAAACGCGCACTAAGGACGCCTATGCGATGGAGCCAGCGCCTCAAAATTCAACCCATGGTCCTCTTGTCCGTCACTTTCGATCGAAGAGACCATCCGACCAGCATACGCCATGGCGGATTCACCGCATTGGTTAGACCCAATCGCCGATGGGTTCCACTCACGAGAGTCCTCGATGGATACGGCAGCAAACTCGAACCTGCTTTATCAGATACAAGGCGCAAAATGGGCATAGACTCAGCAAGGATTAAACCTACAAAGACAACCTTTAAAGGTGTCATACCAGAGTGGAAGCCAACTGTGACAGGCTCACCAAACCGAAGTGGTCTTCGGATCCCGGATAATTTCCGAGCGAAGAGTTAATTCGACATAGTCCCGCTTCGCAGCGGCTATCACGCTCGCCGGACGTAACCGCTCGCTAAATTCAACGCGTGCCGCACTATGCATACCTAAAGCTCAAGATGCCAGGCCTCGCGAGTCATCACGGTCATGGGAATATGGAACGCCCCTCCGAACGGAGGGAACATACACGCGCCGCAGCAGAGACGAGCAGCCTTCAAGGCATTTCAGTCCGCCGTTAAACGGCCGGATACAAAAGCGCCCGAGCAATGCCAACCAAGACCACCGGTGCGATCAGAGCACGCGAGTAATGCGCCCCAACCTCGCCTGCATGATCGCAAGAATAACACTCTGCACATCATTACGCATTGGAGATACCATGGGCACAGGGAGGGGCACGATCGAACGGACCCAGAGTGCGGTTCGACCACACCGCTCGCAAGTGTGCCCTCTTTTTTTTCCTTTTATGTATGCAGGACTCGTTAACTGAAGTTCTGTCCGCGCGAACTCGCCGAACTCGATGATGCAACAATCAGGGACTAAAAGAAGGCCGCTACTAACACTCGTGGTCTCACTACGAGCATTAAATTCGATTATATACACCAAGTCTGCAGCTCATCCTCGAGGGGGACATGTTTATTTAGTCCAAATCCTTGCTTATCAAGACTATTTGTATTAGTCCCTTTACTAGCGACTTTTCTTTCATAAATGATGCAGACCTTTATGATCGTAATTGCATTACCTTTTATACATATATGTTCATTATATGACATCCGCACCGTATATTTTGTAATACATAATACACTGGGGCTTATGTTCCCACTCTATGGTGTGATAAGTCCAACACTTTCACAAGTGCGGCACCTCAACTTATAGCATTATATGAATCGGCTCCAATCATGTCTTGGGTCAATAGTTGGGTTTGCCCGGCCCCATGTTTTGGTGCCTACGCCTGCTGCCGGCTAAGGTGGCACGGGAGAACCACTCGCGACATTGCGTTCTGAGCCGAGCAGCCAAAGGAGAAAGCTAAAACTGATCGCATGATAAGGCGAGAGACCTGGTCGCTGTTCGAGAGGTTTTTTGGGTTCCTAAAGACTCACATCGCTTAGCAAGTTCCGCATAATGTCCGAAGAAGGCGGATAGCGCCGATTCGGCTTCCGATACTAGGGCTTCACGAAATTTAAAATTATAGAATTCTATGGCTAAGGAGAGTGTTCAAGCATTATAAGTCCGTTGCCTTGTTCGTGTTGAGCGCCCTCGATGGACCCAACAATGGGAACAAGAGTGCTCATGTTTATCCTGAACACCCCAAAGACTCTGCTTGGGGGTGAAGCCAACGATTTGCCATCTCTCGATTTTATAAATGGCCGCATGTAAGGTAATATTTTAAATTAAACAAGTGTTGCTCATGGCGATATGAACGGTTTTAAGCGCACAGATAAATACATAGCGAAGTTCACTCAAAGATTACATTTCGAGAGCACTCATCCGCAATATCACAGTGCCCTTCAGACAATTTTATAATACTTCTCCGCAGACGATACTCCCCCGCCCGGTGGCGGTGGATCCGTGAGAAGCTTCTCAAGCATCCAACTTGCCCCAAGCACCTTTTGCGGGCAAGGGCCCGACGAGCTTTTCAATACAGAGGAGCGCTGATGACCTCCACCAGGGGCATGCATCCACCAGCCGCCAGACGAGGCCAGTAGCTCCTGTGCATGGCTCTGCCCAGGCCATACCGGATTATGAGGCCCTTCAAGGCCTCCTCTCGCTACCTTAGGAGTTCGACTAACCGCTTCACCGGTCGCTTGGGGCATCGGTGTCCGCCTCAAGATATCGAGACCGTAAGACTTTTTTCGCCGAGCCCTCCTCGCCATGATAGAATGCGGCGCATCGACGACTACGCGCAGATCTGCAACGCCTCGAGAGCTCCGGACGCGGTAAGTATCATGTAATTTACATCAACATGCTTGCTCTGCATGAAAAATGCCTTACCCGCCGCTATTTTCTTTATATCTTCAACTTCCCAAGGCCTTACGGCCTCGGCCTTGGCGGATTTCACTTTCGAGAGCCGAGGCAAGCTCGACTCTCGAAGTCTTGAGTCACGCCCAAACTCTCATGCTTTTCCATGAGAGCCCGGAGCTCTTGCCGAACTTCCGCCACCGCGTCTCTTGCTTTCTCGCTCAGTTGCTCCGCGCCGCACTATGTTCGTCATGACACAAGATCCTTCGTGGCTGCCACTCGTTAGTGGCCCCCGCAGCACACATATTATCCCTGCTCATTTTATTGCAACCAAAACCCTTTCTCAGTAAGGTACCTATTCAAAGTGGTGTTACTCACCTTCTTTGTCCTCGAGCTGCTTTTTCAGATGGCCGAGCCTCGCCGACCGCCAAGGTCCTGCTTCAAGACATCGACCACCAAGCACGCGGCAGAGGCCGCAGCAGAGATCGCAAACCCATATTGACATATTTTTAGCAACCTCAAGATATCTTGTTAGATCCTCGCCGGCTTTTCCTTCCAACACCGAACCGGCATCAGGGCTACCGCTATGCGCGTATTACATTACATAATTTTAACTTTACCTCAAAGCTCGTTAAAAGGTCTACAGAAGTTTCGCCACCCCGCTTTTGAGCGAAATGAATCGTTTCAATCACCACACTCATGATAGTGCGGTGTTCTTCCTCGATGGAAGCGCTTTAAGCGCCCAGAGTTATCCGCGCCCGTTGGACGGAGGCTGCCGGCACATTGCCTTGCCCTTCTTTCGAAGTAGCTTGTCGGACTCAAACCACCGCGGTTCCGGCGTAGAGTCCGGCAAGAAGTCCGGAGGCTGCCCGACGGCGCCCGAACCTCCTCCCGATGGTTCCTTGATCCCACCGCGCCTTTCGCCGGGGTAGTGGCGGTCGAAGTGAGTCCACATCCGACGGACAATGACCCGCTTGATGAAGGGAGATCGCCATCACCGGACTAC
This sequence comes from Aegilops speltoides, assembly GCA_021437245.1. Classification (NCBI taxonomy): domain Eukaryota; kingdom Viridiplantae; phylum Streptophyta; class Magnoliopsida; order Poales; family Poaceae; genus Aegilops; species Aegilops speltoides. The sequence goes on along the minus strand of JAHHZJ010003896.1, from coordinate 28,707 downwards.
GGACAATACGGTGTTAGAAGGACACTACGCGCACGTAAAGAAATTGCACATCAAGGATCCGGATATTTACGATCTTGCCGGACGCCTCGCCCTTGAGGTTACTTCATCTCGCCAACGCTGGTGTTGGCGAAACCTGTCCGGGGTAGTTGTCCTCTTGACCCTTCGCCTCCCCGATTGGGGAAGCCTTCCTCTTCTTCCTCCTCCGGAGGGAATACCTCCTCCTCGCCTTTAGGGAGGAGTCCTCGCCGCCGCCGATGTTCGATTGCGGAACTTTTCGAGTCCCCGCGCCACCTTCTTGGCCTTCTTCTCCGCACCACTGGTCTTCCGCATGGGAGCCGGGCTGATAAGCTGCTTGGCCTTTCCATCCATTCCTGCCAAAGGAAGAGGCGAATGAAACCTCACTAGAGTCAATTTAATTATCACAAGTGTCCCGTGAATGGGGTTGAATCACTTACCTCGCCGCTTGGATATCGCGAGCTGAATCATGCGGTCTTCGTCGCGACGCGGGGCTTAGCGCTTTGAAGCAGCACCTCCAGCGCCTTCGATGTTGTATCAAGAGCCCGTTACCGGTGCTGTTCCGGATTGAACTCCGACAAATTGAATGCCCGTTTGGCATGGGAGGATCCGCCGATGAGCATGACTTGACCACGCCGACGAGCCTCGAGCCTATTGCTCACCATCTTCTTGATGCATGCTCGAGTCCCGCCACTCTACCGGATTGCCCCATTGCAAGCCCTTCTTTCCGTGAGGTGAGCTGCGGGGATGCCGATCTAAACTCGAGGGCCGCCGACCATGTGGGTTTGGCGTCGGTGATGTAGAACCACCCGATTGCCACCCCTTGACGGAATCCACAAAGGTCCCTTCGAGTTAAGGGACGTTGGGCAATTGCCTAACATGGCGCCCGCATTCCACTTGCGCATCGCTCACAACCTTCGGCTTGACGTTGAAGGTCTTGACCCACAGCCGGTGGGGCCGGATGCGAGGAAGGTTTCGCATACACGACGATAAACGCCGAGATGTTGAGGATGAAGTTCGCGCCAGATCGTGGGAAATCCAGGCCGAGTAAATCATGAGCCCCTGAAATGGATGGAGCGGAAAGCCCAGCCATGGAGGAAGTGGGAGGAAGACGCACCTCTCATGAGGCCGTGTAGGGATGAGCTGCCCTCGTCGGCAGCCGACAGCGATATCGCACGAAAGGTATCCGGCCGCAAGAGCTTGGTGATGTCCTCCTCCTTAGCGGTGGAGGCCAACCATTTGCCTCCCGGCCCGGACATATTCGGAGAAGGTTGAGGCGAGAGCGCGAGCTTGGGCGCTTGGAGCTTGAGTTCTGCGAGATGGATAAGCAAAGGAGGAAGATGGCGAGGTGAGAAGGTGAACTTATCCCTTATATATAGCGACTAAAACTAGCGCCCCCACACACCGCTAAAACTAGCTTATCTCCCAAGCGCCACCATCAATGGCGCGTTGGGTTACCCACGCACGTATTGATGAGAATCCCGAATAAGGGAACACGATCTTCCGCTCGATAAGACGTTTGGAACCGCCCAAACGGGGAGGTTATAGAAAAAACGATTCAAACAAAGGCTTTTTAGCGTGTGATGTCACGCATAATACGCCCGGATTGAACTGTGTAAATTTTATTCTCTACGTGGAATGTGGAATTTATTTTGCGAGCCGGACACATCCTGTGTTCATGATCTTCTCCGATTATTCAAGGAGGAACCCGCCTTGCAATGCCGAACATTAGCGGGGACTTATCGTCATTGAAGCCGGTTCAGGCTACCGAGGGAGTCCTCAGATTGGGGTGGCCGGATAACGGATTCATTATCCCGGACTCCAAGACTACAAGATAAAAGATTGAAGACCCCGGTCCGGATGGAATTTCTTCGTGGAAGGCAAGCTTGGCAATACGGATATTGATCTCCTACCATTGTAACCGACTGTAATCCTAGCCTCCTCCGTTCTATATAAACCGAGGGCTTTAGTCCGAGGACAACATACATTACAACAATCATACCATAGGCTAGCTTCTAGGGTTTAGCCTCCTGATCTCGTGGTAGATCCACTCTTGTACTACCCATATCATCAATATTAATCAAGGGAGTAGGGTTTTACCTCCATCGAGAGGGCCCGAACTCGGTAAAAACATCGTGTCCCTAGTCTCCTGTTACCATCCGCTTAGACGCACATTCGGGACCCCCTACCCGAGATCCGCCGGTTTTGACACCGATAATGCTCTCCAAGGCTTGAGCTTTAGAGGTGGCCACGCGCATCAAGAAACAAAGGAACAAGAAGATGTGTTTCACGATAAAACTAATTTCTCCCGCATCCATGTCCCAAAACTAGCAAGAAGGATGGATTCTACATCATCCATCTCATGATTCAGTTCAACTCGGATCACCAAAAGCTTCAGATATCAAAGAGAATGATGATCATATCCACAAGTGGCTAGAATCTCATGGAGAAGTTTAATTATAAACTTAGAGATGACTTCTTTCGAGATCCAAAGCTTATTATCACACATCATCATGAAAGAAGTCGCCGATGAGAAGGGATGTTCCACCACGGCCCTATATCGCGAATGACATCCGAACTCGTGATAGGCATGCAACATCTAGACCTCACGCTCAAGAAGCTAGGTTCATCCTCGGCGATATGGAAGGATGGAACTCTAGTGATTTATGATTCCGATGATGATGATATGTGTCGTTGAACTTGTATTCTTTTTGTAGCGATGAAATTGTGATGTCCACGGTCCCGCCGAACTTGAACGCTACTTTGTGAGTTTGCGACGATGACCATGCACTCTAGTTTATTAATTTATGCATCGTATATGTTGCATCTAGTTGCTAACCCTTTCTTTCTTGTTGCTCTAGTATATTTTGTTGCATATATATGATTGTACATCCTCTTCATGAACATGCATCTCTACTGTACCTAGTTTCTTGATGGCTAGATGGAAATGCTATGTCGTGTACAAAGGAAGGTTCCGGTGTACAACGAGTGGTATAAGTGTCAGCGCAAGTGAATGGGTTCACTACCAGCCATAAAGGCTTCAAAACAAGACAAGAAGGAGAAGCTAGTTACTTGAGGTTCGCTAATACGAGAGAGGACTCAGAATCGCCACCGTACTGCATATAGTTCCGCCCTCACTCATAGTGATAGCACTTCTTATGATACCTTGTTTAGATGGATGATGTTGTTGTAGTTGCAAGTATTCGAGACTTGCATGTATCGCTATTTTCTAGATGATGACAAGATATCACTTTGTGTTGGATGACGATTATGATGAGACTATTTGTATGTACATGCTATGATTACATTTTGGTCTCGCAGGCATTTGTATGTGTATCATGATTACATTTCTATGTGCTAAAGCTTCTACAAAGCCTGTTCAAATACAAAACAAATATGCCAAAAAAACTTTTTAAATTAGCAAGAGTGTATAAAAGTTAGCGAAATCACCAATAGCAAAGAGCACGCCCAGCAAAGGCTTAGCGCTACTAGCGAGCGAAGCTTCAGAATCGCCACCGACACACACTTGTGTAGCAAGATGCTAGGGTGTGCACGCGCCATCGCTATGCTAGTCAGAAGGCCTTATTAGTAGCGCCTGCATTCGCTGCCATCGATACATGTAAACCTGCGCCTGCCGCTAGCCTTTTTCCTAGTAGTGAAGTCACCATAGCATGATCATGGCATGCCATCAACATGTTGCATGTGTTTGATGTGCCACGACGCTCAAAGTCATGAGCTCGATGATTGAAACAATTAAGAGGACTGCAACAGATCAAGAGGAGCTGTGGATATGAACCTCATATTCAGGAATTGATCAACTCAAAGATGGGCACAGAAAATATCCGTTGGATAAGGAACACTTTCCACTTTATCCAGACTTTGAGGACAATGAGGTTGTCATGAATGAGAATGATCCACAATCAGCCTGCTCTCAGAGAAGAAGGAGAAGGCAAAGAAGGAGAAGGCTGCCAAGATGCCAACTCAAGAGGATGCATCTGAATATTTTTGAAACCAAAGGAGCAGCTTGGTTACTTGATAGCATCTACACCGAGGATTGAGAAGGGACCGCCACCCTCACTCGTAATCGAGAGCTTTGAGAGAATCATGGAACCCAAATTCCATGACCTTGATGTCAAAGTAATCAGATTCAGCCGTTGTAGAGCAGTCAGCAGGAGGACTCTGCGTGAGTAGCAGGCAAGACAACAACAATGTGTTTGCCAGAGTGCCAGAGCCTAGAGGTCCATTGCAGTGCCAAGATGTACACTAGAGCAACAACTTCAGTGCCACCGCCTCAAGTAGCCTGGGCAGTAACTAGCTCCAAAGATCCACTCCAAAGACCTCTACTTAACTCAAGCCTTCGCCCTTCGAAGTCATCAGACACCTCCACCGTAAGATCAAGCCCGAGAGTCGATCTAGCACTATGCATTTCTATGAACTTTTGGTAACTTGTTGCCAAAGGAGAAGAAAATATGTGATCATAGGCTTCTAGAGAGAGAGAGAGTGTGTGTGTGCTTTTGTTCTCTTGCTTTATTTGGTGGTTTTAAACTTTGTTTGCTTTTGGTTGAGATACTATGCTTGTGAGACATTGATGATCATTTGTTTCATCATAAGCTACACTTATGCATGCTTGATATTATCCTATCTATCTTTTGTGATCATTCACAATGCTTGGTTATGAGGCATGTATTCAATATTTATTATTTTGAGCGCTCCACAAGATGTATGTGACATGGAAGAGTAACCCATGAGCCTAATTCATTGTGCATTTGCAGTCCAAAGCAAATCTTAAACTATGCACAAATTTAGGGGGAGCTCTTGCTTATCACATACTTCTCAAAGCATTTATGTTATTCAATCTTATTATCATTTGTCAAAGTTTGATCTATATGTTGTCATCAATTACCAAAAAGGGGAGATTGAAAGTGCAACTATCCCTAGGTGGTTTTGGTAATTCATAACAACATATAGCTCATTGAGCTAATGCTATTCCAAGACTATTATTTTGGAAAGCTCAATGAATGGCATGGCATGGATGGTGAAAGTGGATCCTCAAAATACTAAGGAAAAGGATGGCTCAAGCTCAAAAAGCTCAAGACTCTTCATTTTATATTTTAGTGATCCAAGATCACATTGAGTCTATAGGAAAAGCCAATACTATCAAGGAGGATGAGGTGTTGCTTAATGAGCCTCTTGCTTCATGTGCTTAGTGATATGCCCAAAACCTCAACTAATTTCCCACATCCACAAATGACCTACACTCTAAAGCCAAAATCGGTCACACCGATTCTTCTATCCGCGCCACCGATTCCAAAAGTCATAGCCATCGCCACAAACCCTAAACAAATCGGTCTTACCGATAGGGATCTCGGTCTCACCAAGATGGGGTAATCTCGTTTCCCTTCGAACGCTTCGGCCTAATCAAGTGAGCGATCGTCCCACCGAGATTGCAATGTAAACTGCTTCTTTTTGTAACATTTTGTCTCACCAAAAGAGCAAATCGGTCCCACCGAGTTTACCGACCAACTCTTCGAAAGCTTATTACCAAATCGGTCTCACCGAGTTTGTGTAATCGGTCTTATCGAGATTACGTTATGCCCTAACCCTAACCGAATCGGTCTCACCGAGATGCATGTCGGCCCCATCAAAACCCTAATAGTCACTAGGTTTACTAAATTGGTCCGACCGAAGTTTAACGATCGTCCCACCGAGTTTAGTAAATTGTGTGTAACGTTAGATTTTGTGTGAGGCTATATATACCCTCCACCTCCTCTTCATTCGTGAGAGCCATCGAACTAACCTACACTTCCAACTTACCATTTCGAGAGAACCACCTACTCATGTGTTGAGAGGCAAGATATTCCATTCCTACCATATGAATCTTGATCTCTAGCCTTTCCAAGTTGCTTTCCACTCAAATAATCCTTCCACCAGATCCAAAACCTATGAGAGAGAGTTGAGTGTTGGGGAGACTATCATTTGAAGCACAAGAGCAAGGAGTTCATCATCAACGACCATTTGTTACTTCTTGGAGAGTGTCTCCTAGATAGGCTAGGTGTCACTTGGGAGCCTCCAAGATTGTGGAGTTGAACCAAGGAGTTTGTAAGGGCAAGGAGATTGCCTACTTCGTGAAGATCTACCGCTAGTGAGGCAAGTCCTTCGTGGCTTTACCATGGTGGATATACAAGTTTGCTTCTTCAGGACCCTTCGTGGGTGGAGCCTCCGTGGACTCAAGCAACTGCTACCTTCGTGGGTTGAAGTCTCCATCAACGTGGATGTATGATAGCACCACCCATCCAACCACAAAAACATCATGTTCCAATTGCTTGAATCCTCCAAACCCTTCCCTTTACTCTCTTGTAAGTTGCATCCTTTACTTCCGCCTATATACTCTTTGCATGCTTCCTTGAATAGTGATGATTGCTTGACTTGTCCTAAAATAGTTAAAATCGCCAAACTCTAAAATTGGGAAAAAGGTTGTTTTTATTGGTCAAGTAGTCTAATCACCCCCTCTAGACATACTTCAAGGTCCTACAGCAATGATGGTGCGCATAATAAAATGTAATGGTAGTTAAATGGCAATATATCTTTAATGACTATGGAAATGCCATAATAGGTAGGTATGGTGGCTGTTTTGAGGAAGGTACATAGGATTTAATGCAATCACGAAGTTGTTTCTGACTAGAGAGGCTAGCAATGGTGGAAGGTGATATGATAATCCATGGACTCAACCTTAGTCGAAAGAACTCACATACTTATTTTGAAAATTTATTAGCCAAACAAAGTACTAAACGCATGTCCTAGGGGATAGATAGGTAGGAAAAGACAATCGCTTGTCCCCAACCGCCACCATAAGGAAGACAATCAATAAATAAGTCATGTCTGACTTCATCACATAACGCTCACCATACGGCATGCTAAGGTGTATCACAAACTTGAACAAAAGTATTTCTACCAATCCATAATTATTCACAGCATGACTCTAATATCACCATCTTTATATCTCGTAACAATCATAAGGTATCAAACTTCAAATAGTATTCAATGCTCTTATATGAAAGTTTTTATTATATCCCTCTTGGATGCCCATCATATTAGGACTAAATAACCTTAGCAAATTACCATGCAGTTTAGAGACTCTCAAATAATATAAGTAATGAGAGTTCAACCATTTCTGTAAAATAAAGCCACTGCCATGCTTTAAAAAGATATAAGTGAAGCACTAGAGCAACTTGCCTACCTCAAAAGATACAAGTGAAGAACATAGAGTATTCTAATAATTCACGATGAAACGGCTAGTTATCGACTAGAGGGGGGGTGAATAGGCGATTTTTATGAAAGTCTTCAAGACATGGGAGTTTCGAAGACAAACAATAGAAATGACACCATTCAGATGCAGCTGAAGGTAGACTACACTAGAGAAGCTTCATAGTTAAGTATTCAAGAAGTGAAAGTACCAAGACTATTAGCAGCTAGGTAGTAAAGATCGTGGATGGAAGATAGTATGAAGCCAATCAGACAAGTAGTCACATGAAGTCAAACAGATAATGCAGGCAATGACTTCACGTAAGACAAACTGTAAGTAAAGAGAAGTGAGAGATAGAACCAAGAGCTTCGGAGGACAGAGATTTGTTTGACCAGTTCCAGCTTGCCGTGACAACAGACGCCTGTTAGGAGACCGAGATTCAACTCAAGACCGTGGTCTTCACTTTATTCCCTTGAGCTAAGGACACCTAGTCCCCGCCTAATCACTCGTAAGTCTTCAAGGTAGACTTCAAACCTTCACAGATTCTGCTCAAAGAGCAATCCACAATGACTCTTGATGCTCGAACGTGACGCTTAACCGGCTGGAGGATTCACAATCCTCAAGTGTAACAAGTCTTCATATCACGACAAAAAGACTTCAGTGATGCCAAACACTTTGGGCCTGGTGGTTTGGGCTTTGTCCTCGCAAGGATTCTCTCTCAAAAGCTTTGAGGTGGGTTGCTCAAATGACAAAAGCCGTTACTAACTCTAAGTAGCCCCCAATTTATGGTGTAGGGGTGGGCTATTTATAGCCACCGGGCAACCCGACCTGATTTGTCCAAATGACCCTTGGTCACTAAGGAACCTACACGCGTCTCAACGGTCGATTTCAACAGACGTAGCTTGACTTGGGCTACAAGTAAAGCTGACTCATCCGACTCTAGATAAGATTTGCTCTCATTATCTTCACTCAAGACATAGGATTTGGTTGAGCATCACTCAATCACTCACTTTGTTCACTTGGACCCCACTTAACAAGAAGGTGGTTCCTATGACTCAACAAAGAAGAAAAGGAAACAACGAACAACTAAGTCTTCGCTCCCATAGTCTTCACGTCTTCCCATGTCATAGTCTTCAACGTGAATAGCTTCACTGCACTACCATTGTCTTCACACATTTGTAGGGTCATATCCGTAGGTAAATTGAATCAATGAGGGACTACTACCTGGGTCATCCCGCACCTCACAAACATTAGTCCCTCAACTGTGTTTGTTGTCAATACTCCAAAACCAACTAGGGGTGGCACTAGATGCACCTTACAACCCTTTTGGTGATTGATGACAAATGTTGAAGTTTTCTACGGGATAAAAGTATGTGAAATTGTAAAGGATTAAGATATTGTCTTCATGTGGCAAGAAGGCCTCTCAAGATGTGCATATAAATGTTTGTGTTGGAATGTGAGGGAGTCCGACTAGGGGTGTTCGGATAGCCGACTATCAATATCCACCGGACTCCCTGCATCACGTAAGATAGAAGATTGAAGACTCGCTCGTGTCCCAAGGTACTTTCCTTATGGAAGGCAAGCTGGCAATACGGATATGTAGATCTCCTACCATTGTAACCGACTGTGTAACCCTAGCCTCTTCGGTGTCTATATAAACCGGAGGGCTTTAGTCCGTAGGGACACAACATTACATCTCAACAATCATACCATAGGCTAGCTTCTAGGGTTTAGCCTCTTGATCTCGTGGTAGATCTACTCTGTACTACCCATATCATCAATATTAATCAAGCAGATGTAGGGTATTACCTCCATCGAGAGGGCTCGAACTGGTAAAACATTGTGTCCTCGCTCTCGTTACCATCCCTTAGACGCACGCCTCGACCCCTACCCGAGATCCACGGTTTTGACACCGACATTGGTGCTTTTATTGAGAGTTCCTCCGTGTCGCCACCGATAGGCTCGATGGCATCTTCATCAACGCTGTCCAGGTGAGACCTTTTTCCCGACAGATCTTCATATTCGCGGTTGTAACTACGGGCCAATTCCTGGCCATCCGAGAGCAGATTGAAAGTTACTCGGCCGTCAGTCGATTCGAAGTTTAAACTTCACGGCCACGACCGGAGACTTGATCTTCGACGGACTCGAGCCACGCCAAGCTGCCACAGACCGTGGATGCGGGCATGATCTAGGTCTCGCCGGACAAGATTTCGGTCGACTGGCCGCCTGCTACTTGCCCGAGCCGATTGCCCATGACGAGGCCGTGGATAGACGCCGCCGGGCTTCAACATCTACGGGATGGAGCCAACACCGATCTTGTCCCTTTAAACTCGTGATCCCGAGGCGCCGCACTCTCGCCGACTCGAGCCCTGCCATTCCGCACTAATTAAGTTGATTAGCGCCGTTATGGAATTCACCGCCATGACATCTTCCAACACCGCCTTTTGGCGATATCCCGAATTCTTCAAGCACTCTCGCTATCAGAGAATCTCGGCCGACTGGGCTTTGACGGTTGGAGTTCGACACGGCTAGAAATTCGAGCCCACCCACCACCAACTTGGTAGCCACCGCCGAGGATCTAACCACATGCTATACTACGACCCGAGGACATCGACGCTTATGGACGATGATGCCGGAGACGATCGTAACTCAAATACCATGGGACACCGAAGGCCCTCACATACGACGCTACATGGTGGATACCCCAAAGAAGGGACGGCAAAAAGCAGAGAAAGATTCTTTGAAGAAGCAGCCTAAACGCCGGCGCCAACGGCGCCGCCTAAATCCCGCCACAACAAGAATGGAGAATCCGCACGGAGACAATAACACCGGAGAGTCGAAGACCATCCCTCCGCAAGACTCAGCGCAGAGGACGCAGTAGCAAGCCCTCACGACATGCGCATTTAGGGGTTGAGGACTATAACTATATGCCTCCTTCAAGACGGTTGAGCCTCAACGATGACGTAATTGCATACCCGAGGATCCCGCCGAACAAGAGCGCCAAAGCAGGCTCATAGCCACGCAATAGCCTAAAGAACAAGCAATAGCTTCAAGCCGATTAAGATCTGCTAGCCATCGATGGACCGAGGTCCTCGCGTCAAGAGTATAAACTCAACTCCCTCCAAAAGTTACCTAAGACGCAAGCTGCCCTCCGATTAGAGGAGGAAGCATACATACCTTTATCACCAAGACGACGACGGGATCGACCGCCTGCGTCGCGACAGAGGCATTCAAGGCCCCCAATTAAGACCGCACTCGACATCGATCCAGAGTACGGTCAAAGAGAACGCTGACTTGTAGACATCTTGAGGACAAAGAAAGGCAATCCAGATCCATCTATGGATGACGGGCGCCTTCTACGACCCACGCATTTAATACCGTCACACGGACATAACGCCGTCGGGTTTAACATGCATACAGCCTCGAGCGCGCCGCAATATTGCTCAATACAGGCACCGCGACACCCGCTATGCCACTAATGAAGTAATGGATCATCGATCTCAAGGGTTCAAACCTGCGGAACATCGAATTCACGATGGTAAATGCACTCGCGTGTGGATCAAGATTATCTCCTCCACATCCATATGGCCCGCGCATTTATCTACACGCCATCAAATATCTCCCACTCGCTTAAAGGACTAGCTCGGCATTGGCTTAATAAACCGCCCGCAGAGTCGATTGTGTTGGGAAGACTGAGGCCGCGTCCTTGATAACTTCCAAGGTACATACGCGGCACTACCCGACGCCACGACCTAAGCCACATTATTCAGCAGCTGCATTTAATCGCCGTAAAGTTCGGACACGGTTCTGACGAAGAAAAATCAAATCGCCGATCCGTCCGGATGCGGAGGCCCTCAGCCTTCAAACACAACATCCGGACGATGGCTAGCCCCAAGACCAAGAGAAGCCAAATCCATGGCAGCCCTCACATCAGCACGACCCGCTTTGCGCGGAGAGGATAGTCGCTAGCCCGCAGCAATAATCTCCGCAAAATTCGGCAGTCCAACACCAAGGACAATCACGGCAGGTCACGCCGAATCAAAACAAACGCCGCATTAACGGGCGATTTACAAGAGGATACGACAATAATGCAGATTCCGAGGCTCCAAACCCGTCAACGGAAGAAGCTATTTAAAAGAACAACTCCGCCCGCCCAACTGGACAAAATACGACCGCCATGCCGTATACATGGCACTTAAAAGCCAGCTAATCACACCAATAGAGATTGTTGTGTTCAGTGCCGCAAGTTAATTGCTGAACATAATGACAAGGCTAAATAGCGACGACGAGGAAGAGACCCGCCGCCAACAACAGAGGATAAGGTTTCTCGCAGTGCGATACAGGAATATGATTTACGCGACCCATATACCCAAGATGGAGAGGAAGGCCGCACCACGGACGCCCATGCGATGGAGCCACCGCAAGTTCAATCCATGGTCCTCCCGTCCCATCACTTTTGATTGACGAGACCATCCGACTAGCATACGTTATGGCGGATTCGCCGCATTGGTCCTAGACCCAATCGCCGATGGATTTCACCTCACAAGAGTCCCGATGGACGGCGGCAAGAGCTCGAACCTGCTTTATCAGACACAGGCGCAAATGGGCATAGACCCATCCAGATCAAACCTACTAAGACAACCTTTAAAGGTGTCATCCCCCGAGTGGAAGCTAACAGCATGTGCTCACACTGAAGTGGTCTCGGATCCCCTGATACTCAAGCGGAGTTAATCATGCGAGATAGTCCTGCTCCAGAGCGCTATCATGCCCCGCCGAACGAACCGCTGTCATAAATTCAACGCCGTGCCGCATTACGCATACCTAAAGCCCAAGATGCTTGGCCTCGGGAGTCATTACGGTCAATGGGAATCTTAACGGAGGAACATATACGCTCGCGTATATGCAGCAGCCTTCTACGGCATTTCTAGTCCGCAATTAAAAGCCGGACATTAAAACGCGCCCGAGCAACAACAACCAAGACCAATTCGCGCGCGATCGAGCATCGCCAGTACGCGGCCCAACCTCGCCCGCCAAGATGATCACTAGAATAACACCACAGACATCATTACGCTTTTGAGATACCATGGGCGCAGGGAGGGCTTAATCACGAGGACCAAAGAGTGCGGGTCGACCACAATAAGGCTCTATGATCACCCCTTGGCTTTGTTTTATCTTTTGCATACGACTCCATTAACTGGCCCCGTCCACATTAACTCAATCGAATTCATGATACAACAGTTGGATTAAAGAAGGCTGCATTTAACACTCGTGGTCTCCATATTAAATTCAATTACATACACCAAGTCCGCAGCTTATCCTCGAGGGGACATGTTAATTTAGTCCAAACACCTTGCTTATCAAGACTATTTGTATCACCGCTTTATTAGCGCATCTTTTTCATAAATAACGCAGCACTTCCTTTTTGCAAGTTCATTACCTTTCATGGCAATCAAGTATCCTTTACAAATGTTCACTATATGACATATTGCACCAGATACTTTGGTACGCGAATACACTGGGGCTTCGCCCTATATTATGGTGTGATTAAGTCCTAACACTTTCACAAGTGCACCCCTAACTTATAGCATTATATGAATCAGCTCCTAATCATGTCTTGGGTCAATAGTTGGCTTTGCCTGCCCTATGTTTTGGTACCACGCCCGCCTGCCGCTAAGGTAGCACTAGGAGAACCACATTGGCGCCTTTGAGCCGGGTTAACCAAGGGAGAAAGCTACAATCGACCGGCATGATAAGGCGAGAGACTGGTCGCTGTTCGAGAGGTCTTTCGGTCCCTAAAGACTCATGCCGCCGATAAGTTCCGATGATGTCCGAATGGCGGCGGATAGCTCGATTCGGTCTTCCGAATACCAGGGCTTCGCTGAAATTTAAAATTATAGAATTCTATGGCTAAGGAGAGTGTTCAAGAAGTCCGTCCGCTTGTTCGCGTGTTGAGCGCCCAAGATGGACCCAAAGATGGGAACAAGAGTGCTCAAGCTTATCGAACACCCCAAAGACTGTGGCTTGGGGGTCAAGCCAACGATTTGCCATCTCTCGATGAATAAACGGCCGCATGTAAGGTAATATTTAAATTCAACAAAGTTGCTCATGGCGATATAAACGAAATTTTCAAATAGCATGTGATAAATACACAGCAAGTTCACTCAAGGATTACATATAAGTATTCATCCGCATATCGCTGGCTCCTTCAGACAACTTTATAATATCGCCCCGCGGCGATGCCCTTTTTGGCAGCGGTATGGATCCGTGAGAAGCCCGCCTCCAGCTTGCCCTATGCACCTTTAGCAAGGGCCCGACGAGCGCCTTCAATGCAGCGAGCGCTTGATCACATCCACTCGGGCATGCATCCACTAGCCGAGACTAGGCCAAAGTAGCCTGCTGCATGCCTGCCCAGCACACTGATCTGCGAGGTCCTCACTACCTTAGGAGTTCGATTAGCCGCTCACTGGTCGCTGGGGCACCGGATGGCCGCCTCAAGATACTAAGACCGTAAGACCTTCTCCGCCGAGCCCTCCTCGCCACGATAGAATGCATGCGACGCACGCACTACGCGCAGATCTAAATGCCCCGAGAGCTCCGACCGTAAGTATCCGTAACTTTACATTAACATGCCTGCTTCGCATGAAAAACGCCTACCCGCCGCTATCTTCTTCATGTCCCTACTTTCACGGCCCTCCGACTCGCCTTACGGACGGCGTCCAAGAGCCGAGGCAAGCTCGTACTCGAGTCTTGAGTCACGATCCAAACTCATGCTTTTCCATGAGAGCCCGGAGTTTTGCCGAATCTCCGCCACCACCGCTTGCTTTTCCGCCATCCGCTTTTGTGGCCGTGATTATGCTCGCCACGGACATTTGCATCTTCGTGGCTGCCACCCGTTAGTGGCCCCCGCATTATATATATTATCCTTGTTAATCGCGGTTTGCAACCAAAACCTTTTCTCAGAAGGTACCTATTTAAAGTGGTGTTGTTTCACCTTCTTTTTCCTTGAGCTGCCTTCTGGCATGGCCGAGCTCTGTCCCACCACTCAAGATCTTTTTCACGCCACTCACTACATGCGGGCAGAGGTCAATAAATGCTAGCCTCGCAAACCCATATCGACATATTTTTAACAACTCACAGATATCTTAAGATCCTTAGTCCGCTTTCTTCCAACACCGACTAAGCATCGGCTACCGCCTATGCGTATTATATTACTTAACCTTTCTTACCTCAAAGCCTTAGAAGGCTCCAAGCCGGCCGCCCCGCCTTTGGCGGCTGGAGTTTTCAATCACCGCGACTCATGAGAGTGCTGTTTTTCCTCGGCGGAGGCGCTTTGAGCGCCCCAGAGGTCTGTCTCGGCAGCTCCGGCTGGACGGAGGCCGCGCCAGCCACGGTCCTGCCCCTCTTCGAAGGTTGTTTGGGACTCGAACCACGGGTTCCGGAGTAGAGTCCGACAAGTCCGGCTGCTCGACGGCGCTCTCCGGCTTCCTCCGGCGCCGGCCCTCAGGATTCCGCCGCTGCCCCGCGCGGTAGTGGCACTGGATGGATTTACATCCGACGCTAACGACCGCCATCCAGTGGGAAAGTCGTCACCGGCCGGACTAAGGGAACAATGCGGCATTAGAAGGACAATCGCGGACATACAATATATGGGCAATGATCCGGATATTTATGATCTTGTTGACGCCGCCCTTGAGGCTGATTCCGCCAACATTGATATTGGCGAACCGTCCGGGGATAGTTCTCCCTCTGACCTTCGCCGCCTGATTGGGGAGGCTCTTCTCTCCTCCGAGAGTACTCCTCCTCCTCCTCATCTTCGGGAGGAGTCTCGCCGTCCGTGCCGACGCTGATTGCGGGAACTTTTTCGAGTCCCGCGCCACCTTTCTTGGTCTTCTCTCTTCTCCCAAGACTATCAGACGGTGCCGAACCAGCCTTTAAATGGGCCCACCGTTCTTTCTCGGGAGCCGGCTGAGCACAGCCGGCCTTTCTCCATCCATTCCTCACAAAGGAAGAGGCAGATTAAAAACTTAGAGTCAATCTAATTACTATAAGTGTCCCGAATGGGGTCGAATCACTTACCCCTGTCACCGAGATCGGCTGAATCCATGGTTCGGTCGCGGATGCGGCGCATCAGCAGCTCTTGAACAGCACTCCTCCAGAACCTCAGACGTTGTATCAAGAGCCCGCCAACGCCTGTGCTGTTCCGGATTAAACTCCCACAGCATTAAATGCCCTTTCTGGCATGGGAGAACCACCGAGGAGCATGACTGACCACGCCGACGAGTGGAGCCCATTGCTCACCAAATTCTTGATGCGTGCTCAAGTCCCGCCACTCCATCGGACGCCCACCGCAAGCCCTTCTTTCCGTGAGGTGAGCGAGGGATTCCAGATCTAAATTCGGGGCCGCCGCCATGGTTTCGCGCTGCTGGATATAGAACCACCCCGATCACCACCCTTGACGGAGTCCACGGGGTCCTTTTCTAGCTAAGGGACGCGGCAACTTGCCCAACATGGCGCCTCAAGATTCGCTTATGCCCCTTCACAACCTTCGCTTGACGTTGAAGGTCTTGAGCCATGTGCCGGCGGGGCCGGATGCGCAGAAAGGTTTCGCATACCCACGATAAACGAGATGTTGAGGACGGTTCGCGCAGATCGTGAAATCTAGCCGAGTAAAACATGATCCCTGACTAATGGATGGAGCGAAAGCCCAGTCCATGGAGGAAGTGGGAAGGAAAACAACCTCTCATGAGGTCTCGTAGGAACGAAGCTGCCCCATGTCGGCGTACCGATGCACGATGTCTCCTAAAGGTATCCGCGTCACCAGCTTGGTGATGTCCTCCTCGTGGTGGAGGCCATCCATTTGCCTCCCTCCCATAATCAAGAAGGGTCGAGGCGAATGCGAGCCATGCTGGAGCTGGGTTCGCAGGGATGGATGAGCAAAGGAGGAAGAAGGCGAGGTGAGAAGGTAAATCTATCCTTATATATAGGCGATTAAAACGCGCCCTCACCGCCGGGTAAAACTCGCTATCTCCTGCGCCACCATCAATGGCGCGTTGTTACCCACGCATTTATTGATGAGAACTCAAAAAAGGGGAACACGATCCGCCGATCGGACGCAAGCAAGGAAACCGCCGCTAAACGCGTCAAGTGGTACAGTAATCAAACAAAGGCTTGGTGCGGTGTGATGTTTATAATACGCCGCAGATTGGATCGGTGTATATGTTTTATTCTCTCTACGCTTGGAATGTGGAAATTATTTTCAGAGTCGACACTATCCTGGTATTCATTATCTTCCGGATTATTGTTGAGGAACTCGCCTTTGCAATGCCGAACATTATGCACGCCAGATTTATCGCCATTGAAGACCGTTCGGGCTACCGAGGGAGTCCTCGATTAGGGGTGTCCGATAGCCGGACTATTAATATCCGCGGACTTGCATCACGAAGATAGAAGATTGAAGACTCGCTCGTGTCCGGAAGGTACTTTCCTTGGCGTGGAAGGCAAGCTTGGCAATACGGATATGTAGATCTCCTACCATTGTAACATTCTTCAGATAACCCTAGCCTCTCCGTGTCTATATAAACCGGAGGGCTTAGTCCCAGAGGACACAACATTACATCTCAACAATCATACCATAGGCTAGCTTCTAGGGTTTAGCCTTTGATCTCATGGTAGATCTACTCGTACTACCCATATCATCAATATTAATCAAGTAGGACGAGGGTATTACCTCCATCGAGAGGGCCTGAACTCGGTAAAAACATTGTGTCCTCGCCTCCCTGCTACCATCCGCCTAGACGCACACCGGGACCCCTTACCCGAGATCCGGCTGTTTTGACATAATCATAAAATGCAAATGCACATGGCAGGTTGTATTTAGGAGATCCTCTTCACCATATGAAGATACATCATGCATGGACTTATATACAAGAATAATGACATGCATAATGAAAATGGAAATCTGCGGAATGACTTCATGCGGGATTTATTATCACATGCGGAATTTATCGTCGATCACAGAATAAAGGTAAAAGGTAGCAGACGCATCATCGTTTAAGTGTTACAACTCAAAGAACCAATTGTATCAAAAGCGTAGAGTTGTAAACACTAGTCAAAAGTATAGCAACCACCATATGGACCTTGAAAATATCAACATATGCTTCTCCCCTTTGTCAGAAGACGAATCAAAAAGGTTTGAAGACATAGTTTCTATTCGCTCCTAGGAGGAGTAGTGAGGAGGCAGTGGTCGCTGCTGAGGTTTGGTGTGCAGATTAACTTGGTGCAGTGTCGATATGCTACCAAGTTGGAGGTAGTGAAGTAGCATCATCGGCGCTATCAAGGACTCGTATTAATAAATGTCATGAGGAGGAGTACTTGAATCTTCAAGAGACGGGTTCGGCGCAAGACAACATTCCCGGAGGAGGGTGTCGAACTTGAATCTCTCTGAAGCCATCGCCTGAAGATCAGCCAAGCACGAGCAATGTCAAACTCTTCCAAGACCTCCGACTGTGTTTCATCAAGGACATAGGCATTCTTGGTGGCAAGGTTGCGTAATGATTGATATCCACCAAGAGGCTTTGCATTTGACGCTTTAGCCAGTAGTGATGCTTGTCGTGTTTCTGATGCAAGACCACGAGAAGCTCTCGGTCATTGAGCACATGAGATCGCTTCCGAGGACTTGGAGCAATAGTGCTTTCTCTGGCTTCAGTACGTGCACGAAGAGTATTGCCAGCCAGCGGATAAACACGAGAAGCAGCCTGAACACCTTCAACATGCTGAGAGAAACTCGACGATCGACATTGTGAAAATAAATTGCTTCCCTTGGCAGGCTCGGTAAATGGTTTTATGGACATATCAACCTCTCGTAGAAATATGAGATGGTTACGCCCATGTGATAGTCGGAGTAGAGTGAAGCTTGATCGCATAACCCATGGAGCATAGAATTTGCATCAAATATAATCAACCAGATGCAAGAATTGGCGAATGAAACTCGAAAGCATCAAGTTGATGCCATTGAGAATGTAGAAGTCCAATGTCTTCGCTTCGCTTTTGAGATTTGGCCGAGGAAGAATATCTTTGATGGCCATAGAGTTCGCCTAATAATGTGATATAGATGGTGTGGGTAGATACTCTAGGTCTTCAACAAAGAATTCTTTGGGATATTCAAAGATCCCGTGCGGGCTTCATCATACTCAACATTTGGCCCATATTGGGATCCGCTTCTCAAAGATGCTTTCCAACGCATTGCGGTGATGCCGATAACCAGGTTCATAGAGATCACCGGAGGACAGCCAAGAAGCTCAATCGATCAAGAGCTTTGGCTTCATGATGTACATTGCTCGTCATCCACTCAAGGACCCATGTCTTCGGATCCCTATTGTAGCCGAATGTGAGAGTTGGTTAACAGAGAAGCTCGCCATTCCACCTCCTTATTCATCACAAATCAAGAAGGCCCGATCTCTCAAACAGTTTAGGCTTCTTCAAGGTGGCAAGCCAGAATGGCTGGAATCCAAACGATATGAGCAAATATGTGCCCTTGATTGATAGAACACATGAGTAAAAGTTACCGCTGATAACTCCGTAACCCATCAGATGATATTCTTGGTTTGGAATATGGGTTCTTGGATCTATCAAAGAAGGTGTTGCAATGAAGGCATTGAAATTGAATGACCGGTGCGTATGCGACTGAAACCTTGGCAACCTTGGTTTTGGCTTTTGAACCCGAGGCCCGTGCTCCACATGATAGTCAAACCGAGGTTCGGAGCAGTCGAGGAACCATAATATCCGACAAAGGACTAACACGCCTTGATAGAATGCTTGCTCAATAGTGTGGCCTTGGTGGCAAACAGAGCAAAGGGCATTAGCAAGGGCATCAGTCTGCACATTTGTTGCAGTATCATTGGCTTCATGCAGGTGTTCATTGTGCACCATATTATCTTCAGCCATGAAAACGTCATTGGCTTTATCGTGTTGTTGTGGCCGCCAGATTTTCAACCTCCACTTGAGTAGCCGGAGGGTCGAACGCACACATCTCTCCTCGAGAACATCTTCTTGGTTGTTTGGTGTGGCAACACGCTCTTCTTGATGGGGTTCTTGATTTTCCTCACTGATGTAGCCGACAAGTCTTCAAAAATTTGTTTTACGCAGCAGCCATTCGCAAAAGGAGTGGCTTCAAGAAATTTAGTGTGCGGGCACATTGTTGCACTTCCTTCGAACGCCGGCGGAGCGACTCTAGGCCTTGGTCCCTGCGGTCATGAAATGCGGCGACGCCTTTGAGTTGGAGGATGGACCACATAGTCGTTGCCATCATCAAGCACCGGATTGGTGACTTGAGGCGGGGAGTTCGAGGTGAGTCTGGATCGGTGTAGCTGGTTGGGGAGATTGCCCATGAGGCATCCCCGAGATTAGCGCCAAAGGACAAATCCATACCGATGAGTTCGCTGGTCGAGAACAAGCGATGATACGCTACGCCGATCCGAGGAAGGACTTCATCATCTACTACATTGACTAGGGATCACGTCTTCAAACCGTGATGGGGTCAACGGTTGAACTTCTTTAGTTTGCCTCTGCGGAAGCAGTGCCCATGAACTATCAACCGACGCCTGGTG
The DNA here is from genome assembly GCA_021437245.1 of Aegilops speltoides. NCBI lineage: Eukaryota > Viridiplantae > Streptophyta > Magnoliopsida > Poales > Poaceae > Aegilops > Aegilops speltoides. The sequence continues at coordinate 8,844 of JAHHZJ010003896.1, read as the reverse complement.
TTCGGGATGCGTGACGAGCAAAAGCAATGGGCTCGATAACAAGGCTCTGTGGGAGTAGCCCGATCTTTCTTCTTGGTCTTTCTTTTGTTGGTGGTGCATCAAGGTGTTCTTGAGTTTGGCTCGCTTCGCTCACTTGCCCTCGTTTTTCTGCTCAAGCCACCGGCACCTTAGGCTTTGAGCCTATCATATCGTGGGGAAGACAATAAGGTTCTTCCCGCCTTGGTGCTTCAGTTTGGGCCACAGAGCTTTTTCTTCCGGGCAGCCAGCTTGGGGTCGATGCTAGGACGCCCAAGTGCCTTGGCGCTTCATCATTGTAAGTTTGAACACACTTGGTAGCTAGATTCTTCATGCATTCTCTTGAACATTTGGCTTTTCAAGGCTTAAGTAGATGCCTCTTTGAGGTCATGCAGCATCAACTTGAAGTTTTGAACATCAGCCATGCCGATCTTGGCCACATGCTTCTTGAACTGCTCTTCTCAAAATCAATTTTGTTCTTCGCTCAATTCAGCTGGAGCCAGAGCCACTTAGGAGCAATGGTGCTTTGGAAAGAGACGCCGATGCCAATTGGGAGTCAAGATCATCAAAGTTGAGATTGGGGTTGTCAAACCACACATCAATGAAGTATCCGTAATGTTTACGCCAAGAGGGGTAGATCATTAAAGATCTCGCCTCTTGCTTGCTCTTTATCACTACTACTCAAGAGCATCATCTCCAAACTCATCATCTGGATGACGATCAATGGCTTCGCCTTGCCTCGTAATGGCGCGGTGTCCGGCTTGACCAAACTTTGAACATTTTTCTTCCGTCTTCTTTCTTCTTGGAGACGCCAGAGATCTTCGTTGTTACTTGGAGCAGGAGGGTAGTTGCCAATGGCTTCACCCGAGAAGCTTTTGGTGCAGAGTAGGTTTTGAAGCCTTAGATTTCTTTGCTTCTACGGCTTAGGAGGAGGAGTCAGCATCATCGTAGTCAAGATAATCACCAGAGTGATCCACATTTGCTCCTTGGATGGCAATGTGAGTGATGAGGCCTTCGAGGTTATAGAAGGGGCCGATTCTGTTTTCATTGGCTTCACGGGTGCCATCTTCCCGAGGAGCAGATGGACCGCAAGTCAAGTCCAAATGCCTTCTTATTCTTCACAAGACGCTTTTTGCAAACTTGAAGTTGCACTTGAACAGATTGTCTTCGCGACACCACAACAGAGATGAAGGGTCACTGTCCGCCGTGGTCCGCGAACCATGCACTGATAGAAGCCTTGCTCAATAGCTTCAATTTGGACCTGGAGGAAAATTTTTGTATAATATATCTCCTGTGTTCGCTTGATGGCATTCAAGATACTCTTCAAAGGACAAATCAGTTTGAACCATTTCTCCATCTTCAATCCATTCGATTCAATCCTTGCATTCTCCATAGGTTTCTCCGCTCGCCTTTGCAAGCGTTCAGGTGTCCGTGGCAAACTTGGAAGTATTCCCACGGTGTCGCCTCGCCACCCTTTCTAGCTGATTCTCTCTCAGCTATGAAGCTTAACCCAAAGGCTTCAGAGCTAGCAAAGGCTTCCCCGGGTGGTCGACAAGAACTGTGTCGAGAATTTATGTGACTGTAAGAATTTCAAATGAATGTAGACTATGAGAACCAAGGGTTATACCACTGACATGTACCGTGGATAAAGATTAGAGGTGCGAGGAAGGGGAAGAGGTCATATGCATTCTCAAAAGATTTTGAAGATAAATCAGTTTGAAGATGTCAATTTCATAACGCCAAGACATTCACTTATTTGTTGAGAGTTGGTTCAGATTTGTACGAATCCAAGAATAAGTACAAGTGAGGAATCTAACTTGTAGAGAAGCATAAGTGAATGACTAGGCATAGTATGCGATGCACAAAGAGATAGATTCAACTTTGGAGGTCTAGAAACCGCTGGTAAAGAAGGATGAATCTATCGATCAAAAAGACGGTAAAAGTGAGTTTCAATTACCACACGAAGAATGCTAGACTTAACGGTTGGAGGTCGAGAAGTTTGAGCTCCCATGCCCTAACTTTGCAACGGAAGACACCTAGGGGGCGGAGAAGACAAGGTCCACTACGGGTGGAGGACGGCGCCGAGAAGTCGGGCAGCTAAGTGCTTCATCGCAGGGTCGCTGCAGCTAGCGTGGCGCTTAGGGTTTATGAGTGGCGTAGGTGTAAGAAACATTTTGACCGTGATGTGATGGGTATTTATAGGAAATGGATGGCACATCGCACTATGCGTGTGTGCCTCGGGGTTCACATTCAAGGGCACGCGGCAAGCATGCAACACCTTGATGTTGTTCCATGTTCCCAACTAATGCCTGATTTCATTCCAAATTCTCCGGCCAGCACTAAGGATATAGCATTAAAAGCAGATATAAATGTTTATCGATTTACTTTAGACAAGGTCTCAAAGAAGACAATCCACGCTTTCAATAGAATGCATATATGATTTGGATAGATAGAGTTGAGATAGAAGCATAGATAGGTTAGGGTCCCATCACATTCACTTAGATCAAGAGATTCAAAGACGAAGTCATAGCTATAAGTGAATGCAGAGAGGATGTAACACAAATATGTATGAATACTAGTATAAGACCAAATCAACAAGATGAAGATAAACTTGAATATAAGTCAGTGATGAAGACAAATCAAATACGTAAGACTTTGCAATCATAACGCCTAAAGGAAACACTTCAAACAAAGTTTGCGGTACTATCCACCGATAGGAAGTATTAGACCGCATATGGCGACAATTATCGTGGGCACCAAGTCAAATTCGATTAGTGTATTCACACTTAGAGTGTATGTCTTCATTGATTGAAGATATACGCTACTTCGGTGTTGCACATCTAAGTCATCAAAATGCATAAGTGTTAGGATGTGTGCATAATCACAGTGATTTGAGGATTCCAAGATATTTAGCTCATCCGCAATCTCCAAAACCTTTCTCATCCAAGGGCTTGGTGAGAATATCGCCAATTGTTCTTCGTTGTTGATGTGAATCATATAAATATCTTCCTTCATGACATGATCTCTCGAAAGTGATGACGAATTTCAATGTGCCTTCTTCGAAAGTGCTAAACTTGGTTGTTGGTAATGTTGATGGCGCCTCGCTTGTCGCAGTAGAGTGGCACATTCTTCGTGGATATCATAGTCCTTAAGAGTTTGCTTCATCCATAGACGCTAGCACAAAGAAGATCCAAAGAAGAATGTATTCAGATTCAAGAGTGGAGAGAGATACACAACTCGCTTTGTTCAAGACCAACAGATAAGAGATCGCCCCGTAAAGTGACATGTGCCTGATGTGGACTTACGATCAACCTTGTCACCAGATAATCAGCATTTGAGAATCCAACTAGATCAAACTCGAGCCCTTGGATACCATAATCCTAGTGTTGGGGTGTAAGCTAAATATCAAGAATTCGCCTACGTTTAAGTGATGCGACCTCATGTCCGTTGAATCGGGCACAATATATAAACACTAAGCATTATATCCGCCTAGATGCATTAAACAAAGCAAAGAACCAATCGTGGAGCGTATACCTTTTGATTGAACTCTTTACCATTGGCGGGGACCCATGACTTTTGTTGGCATTGGCGCCATGTATCCTTTGCAGTTTATTCCAAGCTTCTTCGCAATCTTTGAGGTATTTTTCGTGAGATATGAAGATGTCGCTATGCTACACGGATTTGAGACCTGTAAAGAACTTCAGCTCGCCCATCATGGACATCCGATATTGGTCTTGCATCATGTGACCAAACTCATCACTGTATTTTGTTGTGCACCAAGATAATGTCATCCACATAGATTTGGCACACAAATAGTTCACCATCGATGTCTTCGTGAAGAGTGTAGGATCTAGTGAACCAGGTTTGAAGTTTGCTCTTCGTGAAGAATTTGAGCGATCATACCAATCACGAGGGGCTTGTTTGAGGCCATACAAAGGCCTTGTTGAGCTTGTATACATATCGTGATGTTTTGGATCTTCAAAGCCGTGGAGGTCATGCTATATACTTTTCTTCTATCTTTCCATTGAGAAAGCACTCTTCACATCCATTTGATACATAAGGATGTTGTGATGATTTGCATAGGCTAGCAAAGATGTGAATGGCTTCAAGCCTTGCCACCGAGCAAATGTTTCATCGGTCAATTCCTTCCACTTGAGTGTAACTTGTGCAACGAGACGAGCCTTGTTTATGACGAATTTTCCATGCTCATCTTGCTTGTTGCGATATATCCATTTGGTGCCAATGATATTGTGCTTACGAGGATCAGGACGCTTGACCAATTCCCACACATTGTTTAGCTTGAACTGTTGAAGCTTTCTTGCATAGCTTGAATCCATTCAGGTTCCATGAAGGCTCCAGAACTTTCTTGGTTTCGAGATTGAGATTTAATGCAAATGCCCACGTAAATTGGTTATCGTGTTGTTTTGAGTAGCTCTTGAACGAGTGAGTGGACCAGTGCATTGATGCTGTCAATTATCTTCTCAATCTGAACTTCATTTGCAACACAAGGATGAACAGACTAAGATTTTGCTTTGCCGATCAATGTCATCATTTGGGGGATTGTCTTCAAAGTCAGCATTGTATTCAGGTTGATTAGGTGCATAAATGATAAGTTTTCTTCATTCCGAGGTTCAGACGGTATGATCTCTCCAATTCCCATATGCTTGATTGATTCACTTGAGGTACTTCATCTAGCACATTTGGTGTGCTCTCTTTATAGCCGTTAGTCTCATCGAACCAAGACTCACGCCAACCACTTTATAGTGAAAGAGGTTGAAGATTCTGAGGAGTGTGAATCCTTTTCGTAACTAAGCATAAACCTTCATGTGCTTTGCAAATTTTGAAGTGTGATGTGGATCCTGATCCAAAGACTCTAGCACCAAATACTCTAAAGTATCTTACTTGGCTTCTTACCAAAGAGTTCATAGGACGCTTTCTTCGGCTTATGAAGATAAACATGGTTGATGATGTATGCAAGATCAATGGCTTTAGGCCAGAACTTCCGTGAGTATTGTACTCATCGAGCATTGTTCGCCATCTCAATAAGAGTTATGTTCTGTGCTCCATGATGCCATTCACGAGGTGTGTAAGGAGCGAGAACTCATGAGTAATACCCAAATTATCCAGATAAAGCTCAAGGCTGGTGTTCTTGAACTCAGTGCCGTTGTCGCTTCTGATGTGCTTGATCTTGACGCCATAGTTTGTCATGGCACGATTGGCAAAGTGTCCAAGACATCTCGCGCTCAGTCTTGTAGAGGATTATATGCACCCAAGTATATCTAGAGTAATCATCAACAATGACAAAGCCATAGAGGCAAGCAAGAGCATTGAGAGTAGAGAGTGAGTAGGGCCAATAAGACCATGTGTAGCATCTCAAGGGTTGATATGTAGTCATGATTGTCTTCGAGGGATGCTTGGCCCTAGTCATCTTTCCAAATTAAGTGCACCACACGATGATCCTTCTGAACTTGAGCCTTCGATGCCCATGACATGCTTCTTCTTCGCAGAGTGTGCAAGTTCTCATGCCAAGATGCCCTAGCCTTCGATGCCAAAAGACTCGACGCTTTTAGAAGACATACGGCCATCTCGGGTCCCTGGATGGCATATATACAGATCATATTTCCGATAATCTTCAAAGACTAGATACTTATCGATTCCATTAGCCCAAGGCATCGATATTTTCCAAATAGCACAATCATGTTTAAGTCACAAAGTATTGAGATAGACATTGTTGAAACCAAGGGATTCAACAAGCATCACTTTATCCATGTGCTGATCCTTGATATTGCAACTCTACCTAGACCCAATACCTTGCTTTTACTAGTATCAAGAAATGTGATAGACTCTTGTCCGATGGACGAAAGTTGAATCCATCGTAAGACTTTGATCGCCAATATGTGGTTAGTGCATCCATTGTCCATAATCCATTCTAAAGGTGAGGTGTCATAGCCTACAAGGCAGTTTAGATAGGCTTCACCAAGCGAGTTGTGAAGCATAAACATTTGATGAACAAGTGGAACATGGAAATTCAGATCTGGTTAGGATAGATAGGATGTCGACCCGACTCAATGTCACATCGATCTAGCCGTAACACATCATATCACTTTATGCCTCACGCACAGTATCCCAACGGGTGCCACTTACCTTGCCTGGGACCGCTATACTTTTGGCACACGATATGATAGTGTCGCTAGCATCCATATGAAAAGGAGCCCGGCTGACATGACTAGTCGGAAACCCAAAGTGGCATGACTTTCAGGGACAGGCATCCATGACCCAAAGATCGAACGGGTTTGGCCAACAAAGAAGTAAGTTCCGGCTGAGATGGCAGCAGGACTCCAAGACTCAATGCGTGAATTTCAAGGGATGAACAGAACGAGAAGGACACATGCCCCAGCCTAATGTTCCGAGCAAGAGTGCTACCATGGCTCAAGGAGACACTAGGAGACATTTCCGTAAGAGAGGCTACTAAAGATAAACAACTAGATAGTCGATCCCACACATACCAAGCATTTCAATCATACACACAATATGCTCGATATGTGAAAATACAACAAGGCATCACAACATGACTCTACACAAAGTATTTTATTTAAAGGCTCGAGAGCCATTCATAACATACAACAAGTACGGGTCACACGACCCACATACAAGTCATACAAGCATACAAGCCAACAATGAAGTGTCTTGTCCGAGTACGATAACTAGTAAAATAAAAGAGGCTTGGGTAAGCCTAGCTATACTACAAGGTCCTTTCTTGCTCAGATCACCACCTGGCCTTAGTCTACTCATCGATGTCAACGCTCACGAAGAACCCGCTTAAGGGTTTGTGGCATCTTCTAAAAATGTAAATTAAAGCAACATGAGTACAAAGGTACTCAAAGAAGACTTACATCGACCCTACATACATGCACATTATCAAGAAGGGTTGGTGGGTTACAGCAAGCCAGCTTTGACTCATGGCTAAGCTTATCCCACGAGACACCAACTTGAAATAGTTTTATGACTCGAGTCCACTACTCATCACTTCAATACACCACCGAGGATCCACCCCTTCCTACGAAGAGCCATCCTCGCACTCACGCTATCTTGAGGCTTTTAGTAGTATCCATTTACTTGTCTATGAATTGTATAGGCAACCAAGTAGTCCTTATCAGGACGCGCTATTCAATAGATGATGTTAACCCAGGGTGTACTTCTTCATACACGCTCACCACTTATCGCCCTACACGACATGTACTCGGCAACCTTCAAGCGAAGCCCAACGTGGGTGTCGGCCACGACCTACCTAGACACCCAAGCCTCTAGTCCAGGTTTATCGCCTATTTGGGTTCCATCTATGAGGAGTTCCGCCAAGTCTCGCCACAGCCCCAAACGATGTGAACAAGGTTCCGAGATACCAAACGGGCATCCCAGACACCCGCCACGCATCTACCGTGATCACAGCCCACCTCACGGCACGCCACGGCCTCCAAGGGCTACAAACACCGTAAACTACTTGCAACTCCCGGACCAAGACTAGGGTGAATAAGAAGTCGAGAGGGTCCATTGGTTTCGCCCAATGCATGGTAGTAGCTGAATCTTAAATCACACATACAGATCTCAGGCTTAAGGACGGCCTCAATGAAACAACCCACCATGTACTCCTACATGGCCTTTCATCGATACCTTTACCAAATCGTGTTCAACACCTTACTCGCATCGACTCGATCATTTCACTCTAGCCATCACCCGATGAACCGACCGACACGACTCTAAGCATAGCAGTATAGCAAGGTAGGAACAACACAATCACATGGCTCAATCAACTCCTACACATGCTAGTGGGTTTCATCTAGTTATCGGGCAATGACAGTCATGCAGAGGAAATGGTTCAACTACCGCAGAACAAAGCAGCTTGAATCGCGTTGTCTTAATGCAAAAACGAGAGCAGGAGCAAGAACATGGGATTTTATCGATATGATCAAATGGTTGGTTGCTTGTTCGACGGGTCGTTACACGGATATTGTTCTTCGTCAGGTTATCACGGCATTCCTGGGCCGTAACTCCGCAGAACACCGAATACACGCATTACCAAACAAGATGCAACAATATGATGCATGCAATGAGACATGGCAAATGAGTGCTTTGGCTAATGCAACTAGGACCAAATGAGTTTGAAGCATTTTGAACTATGGATGCAATTTCCAAACCCATTATGATCATTTAAAGTGCTTAAACTTGTTCTGCCATAAACAGTGGGTTAGCTTCTGTAAACATGCATGAAACCAGTACAGATGGAAAGATTGATTTTTCTGATCATTTTTCATATATAATTTGTCCCATTTGGAGCTATGGTTGATTTTATATGAATTTTTGAAGTTTGAAACAATTTCGAATTTCCGTAAAAATAATTCCAAGAATTTAAATATCACACAAGACTGGCCATGATGACGTCGGGTCAACGGGCTGGTCAGGTCAAACTGACCAGTGGGTCCCGATGTCGGGGTTAGTTTAGTTAGAATTTAATTAAACTAAACTAGGTTAATTAATGTCTGGGCCCACATGTCATAGACCTGTGGGGTCAACCCGGCCCATCCGTGGTCAAAACCAGGGTCAAACCCACCGGCTTAGCCGCAGCGACGCGGCGGCGATAGTGTTTGGCCGCTTCGCCACCAAAAGGCGCGCACCACCGAGTGGAGCCGAGGACGAGCCGCATTTCGGGAGTCCGGCCGGTGGCGGAGGGGCCGGCGATTTTGCCACCGAGCTCGGGTGAAACGAACTCGCGGGTGTGCAGGTGCGGAGGCGTGGTTAGCTCCAGCGGGTGGTGAACGCTGGACACAAAGTGAG
>JAHHZJ010003895.1:0-86533 GCA_021437245.1 Aegilops speltoides | reverse complement strand
CTATGGAAATCGCCGGACCCCAAACGGTGAGTAATAATCCATGAACGGGCCGAATCGCCAAAATCTGCCAGTGTTGATGACCGACACGTAAACGCACCCCAGGGTTCTTTAATCGTGGAAATCACTCCGGGACCCCAAAATAGTGAGTAATAGTCCATGAAACGGGCCAGAATCGACCAAAATTGCCAAAGTTGATGACCAACACGTAAGCGCACCTTGGGGTTCAATAACTATGGAAATCGCCGACCCCAAAACGGTGAGTAATAATCCATGAACGGGCCAGAATCGCCAAAATCGCCAGTGTTGATGACCGACACGTAAACGCACCCAAGGTTCATTAATCGTGGAAATCACTCCGGGACCCCAAAACAGTGAGTAATAGTCCATGAAACGGGCCAGAATCGGCCAAAACTGCCAGTGTTGATGACCAACACGTAAGCGCACCTTGGGGTTCAATAACTATGGAAATCGCTTCGGGGCCCCAAAACGGTGAGTAATAATCCAAGAAATGGGCCGGAATAGGCCAAAATTGCGAGTGTTGATGACCGACACGTAAATGCACCCATGGGTTCATTAATCGTGGAAATCACTCCGGGACCCCAAAACAGTGAGTAATAGTCCATGAAACGGGCCAGAATTGGCCAAAACTGTGAGTGTTGATGACCGACACGTAAACGCACCTTGGGGTTCAAAATCGTGGAAATCACCCAAGACCCCAAAACAGTGAGTAATAGTCCATGAAACGGGCCGAATCGCCAAAATCGCGAAAGTGTTGATGATCAACACGTAAACGCAACCTAGTGTTCATTAATCGTGGAAATCACCCGGACCCCAAATAGTGAGTAATAGTCCATGAACGGGCCGAATCGCCAAAACTCGCCAAAGTGTTGATGACCGACACGTAAGCGCACCTTGGGGTTCAATAACTATGGAAATCGCCTCGGGGCCCCAAACGGTGAGTAATAATCCAAGCAATGGGCCAGAATAGGCCAAAATCGCGAAAAGTTGATGACCGACACGTAAACGCACCCTAGGGTTCATTAATCGTGGAAATCACTCCAAGACCGCAAAACAGTGAATAAAAGTCCATGAAACGGGCCAAAATCGACCAAAACTGCCAGTGTTGATGACCAACACGTAAGCGCACCTTGGGGTTCAATAACTATGGAAATCGCTTCGGGACCCCAAAACAGTGACTAATAATCCATGAAACGGGCCAGAATCGGCCAAAACTGCTAGTGTTGATGACCGACACGTAAACGCACCCAAGGTTCGTTAATCGTGGAAATCACTCCGGGACCCCAAAATAGTGCGTAATAGTCCATGAAATAGGCCAGAATCGACCAAAACTGCTAGTGTTGATGACGAACACGTAAGTGCACCTTGGGTTCAATAACTATGGAAATCGCTTCGGGACCCCAAAACGATGAGTAATAATCCATGAAACGGGCCAGAATCGGCCAAAACTGCTAGTGTTGATGACCGACACGTAAACGCACCCAGGGTTCGTTAATCGTGGAAATCGCTCTAGTACCCCAAAACAGTTAGTAATAGTCCATGAAACGGCCCATCATCGGCCAATACTGCCAGTGTTGATGACCGCCACGTAAGTGCATCTTGGGGTTCTTTAATTTTGGAAATCACACCGGGACCCCAAAACAGTGAGTAATAGTCCATGAAACGGGCCAGAATCGGCCAAAACTGCGAGTGTTGATGATCAACACGTAAACGCAACCTAGTGTTCATTAATCGTGGAAATCACTCCGGGACCCCAAAATAGTGAGTAACAGTCCATGAAACGGGCTAGAATCGGCCAGAACTGCGAGTGTTGATGACCGACACGTAAGCGCACCTTGGGGTTCAATAACTATGGAAATCGCTTCGGGGCCCCAAAACGGTGAGTAATAATCCAAGAAATGGGCCAGAATAGGCCAAAACTGCGAGTGTTGATGACCGACACGTAAATCACCCATGGGTTCATTAATCTTGGAAATCACTCCATGACCCCAAAACAGTGAGTAACAGTCCATGAAACGGGCCAGAATCGACCAAAACTGCCAGTGTTGATGACCAACACGTAAGCACACCCTGGGGTTCAATAACTATGGAAATCGCTTCGGGACCCCCAAACGGTGAGTAATAATCCATGAAACGGGCCAGAATCGGCCATAACTGCCACTGTTGATGACCGACACGTAAACGCACCCAAGGGTTTGTCAATCGTGGAAATCACTATGGGACCACAAAATAGTGAGTAATAGTCCATGAAACGGGCCGAATCGACCAAAATGCCGTTGTTGATGACCAACACGTAAGCGCACCTTGGGGTTCAATAAATATGTAAATCGCCGACCCCAAAACGGTGAGTAATAATCCATGAAACGGGCCGAATCGCCAAAAGCTGCCAGTGTTGATGATCGACACGTAACGCACCCTGTGGTTCATTAATCGTGGAAATCACCCGACCCCAAAATAGTGAGTAATAGTCCATGAAACGGGCCGAATCGCCAAAACTGCCAAAGATTGATGACCGACACGTAAGCGCACCTTGGGGTTCAATAACTATGGATATCGCTTCGGGACCCCAAAACGGCGAGTAATAATCCAAGAAATGGGCCAGATTAGGCCAAAACTGCGAGTGTTGATGACCGACACGTAAACGCACCCAGGGTTCATTAATCGTGGAAATCACTCCGGGACCCCATAACAGTGAGTAATTGTCCATGAATCGGGCCAGAATCGGCCAAAACTGCGAGTGTTGATGACCGACACGTAAACGCACCCCAGGGTTCTGAAATCGTGGAAATCACTCCAAGACCGCAAAACAGTGAATAATAGTCCATGAAACGGGCCAGAATCGGCCAAAACTGCGAGTGTTGATGATCAACACGTAAACGCAACCTAGTGTTCATTAATCGTGGAAATCACTCCGGGACCCCGAAATAGTGAGTAATAGTCCATGAAACGGGCCAGAATCGCAAAACTGCCAAAGGTTGACGACCGACACGTAAGCGCACCTTGGGGTTCAATAACTATGGAAATCGCTTCGGGGCCCCAAACGGTGAGTAATAATCCAAGCAATGGGCCAGAATAGGCCAAAACTGCGAGTGTTGATGACCGACACGTAAATGCACCCACGGGTTCATTAATCGTGGAAATCACTCCAGGACCCCAAAACAGTGAGTAACAGTCCATGAAACGGGCCAGAATCGACCAAAACTGCCAGTGTTGATGACCAACATGTAAGCGCACCTTGGGGTTCAATAACTATGGAAATCGCTTCGGGACCCCCAAACGGTGAGTAATAATCCATGAAACGGGCCAGAATCGGCCAAAACTGCTAGTGTTGATGACCGACACGTAAACGCACCCAAGGTTCGTTAATCGTGGAAATCACTCCGGGACCCCAAAATAGTGCGTAATAGTCCATGAAATAGGCCAGAATCGACCAAAACTGCTAGTGTTGATGACGAACACGTAAGTGCACCTTGGGTTCAATAACTATGGAAATCGCTTCGGGACCCCAAAACGATGAGTAATAATCCATGAAACGGGCCAGAATCGGCCAAAACTGCTAGTGTTGATGACCGACACGTAAACGCACCCAGGGTTCGTTAATCGTGGAAATCGCTCCAGGACCCCAAAACAGTTAGTAATAGTCCATGAAACGGCCCAGCATCGGCCAAAACTGCCAGTGTTGATGACCGCCACGTAAGTGCATCTTGGGGTTCTTTAATTTTGGAAATCACACCGGGACCCCAAAACAGTGAGTAATAGTCCATGAAACGGGCCAGAATCGGCCAAAACTGCGAGTGTTGATGATCAACACGTAAACGCAACCTAGTGTTCATTAATCGTGGAAATCACTCCGGGACCCCAAAATAGTGAGTAACAGTCCATGAAACGGGCTAGAATCGGCCAGAACCGCGAGTGTTGATGACCGACACGTAAGCGCACCTTGGGGTTCAATAACTATGGAAATCGCTTCGGGGCCCCAAAACGGTGAGTAATAATCCAAGAAATGGGCCAGAATAGGCCAAAACTGCGAGTGTTGATGACCGACACGTAAATGCACCCATGGGTTCATTAATCGTGGAAATCACTCCATGACCCCAAAACAGTGAGTAACAGTCCATGAAACGGGCCAGAATCGACCAAAACTGCCAGTGTTGATGACCAACACGTAAGCACACCCTGGGGTTCAATAACTATGGAAATCGCTTCGGGACCCCCAAACGGTGAGTAATAATCCATGAAACGGGCCAGAATCGGCCATAACTGCCACTGTTGATGACCGACACGTAAACGCACCCAAGGGTTTGTCAATCGTGGAAATCACTATGGGACCACAAAATAGTGAGTAATAGTCCATGAAACGGGCCAGAATCGACCAAAATTGCCAAAGGTTGATGACCAACACGTAAGCGCACCTTGGGGTTCAATAAATATGTAAATCGCTTCGGGACCCCAAAACGGTGAGTAACAATCCATGAAACGGGCCAGAATCGGCCAAAGCTGCCAGTGTTGATCACCGACACGTAACGCACCCCAGGGTTCATTAATCGTGGAAATCACTCCGGGACCCCAAAATAGTGAGTAATAGTCCATGAAACGGGCCAGAATCGACCAAAACTGCCAGTATTGATGACCGACACGTAAGCGCACCTTGGGGTTCAATAACTATGGATATCGCTTCGGGACCCCAAAACGGCGAGTAATAATCCAAGAAATGGGCCAGATTAGGCCAAAACTGCGAGTGTTGATGACCGACACGTAAACGCACCCAGGGTTCATTAATTGTGGAAATCACTCCGGGACCCCATAACAGTGAGTAATTGTCCATGAATCGGGCCAGAATCGGCCAAAACTGCGAGTGTTGATGACCGACACGTAAACGCACCCCAGGGTTCTGAAATCGTGGAAATCACTCCAAGACCGCAAAACAGTGAATAATAGTCCATGAAACGGGCCAGAATCGGCCAAAACTGCGAGTGTTGATGATCAACACGTAAACGCAACCTAGTGTTCATTAATCGTGGAAATCACTCCGGGACCCCGAAATAGTGAGTAATAGTCCATGAAACGGGCCAGAATCGGCAAAAACTGCCAGTGTTGATGACCGACACGTAAGCGCACCTTGGGGTTCAATAACTATGGAAATCGCTTCGGGGCCCCAAACGGTGAGTAATAATCCAAGCAATGGGCCAGAATAGGCCAAAACTGCGAGTGTTGATGACCGACACGTAAATGCACCCACGGGTTCATTAATCGTGGAAATCACTCCAGGACCCCAAAACAGTGAGTAACAGTCCATGAAACGGGCCAGAATCGACCAAAACTGCCAGTGTTGATGACCAACATGTAAGCGCACCTTGGGGTTCAATAACTATGGAAATCGCTTCGGGACCCCCAAACGGTGAGTAATAATCCATGAAACGGGCCAGAATCGGCCAAAACTGCTAGTGTTGATGACCGACACGTAAACGCACCCAAGGTTCGTTAATCGTGGAAATCACTCCGGGAACCCAAAATAGTGCGTAATAGTCCATGAAATAGGCCAGAATCGACCAAAACTGCTAGTGTTGATGACGAACACGTAAGTGCACCTTGGGTTCAATAACTATGGAAATCGCTTCGGGACCCCAAAACGATGAGTAATAATCCATGAACGGGCCGAATCGCCAAAATCGCTAGATGTTGATTCATTAATCGTGGAAATCGACCCCAAAATAGTGAAATAGTCCATGAAACACGCCAAAACCGCCAAAGGACCGACACGTAAGCGCATCTTTGGGTTCAATAACTATGGAAATCGTGAGTAATAATCCATCGCCGAATCGCCAAAATCGCGAAATTAATCGTGGAAATCACCCGACCCCAAAACAGTTAGTAATAGTCCATGAAACGGCCCATCATCGCCAAAACTGCCAAAGGTTGATGACCGCCACGTAAGCGCATCTTGGGGTTCAATAATTTTGGAAATCACACCGACCCCAAAACGGTGAGTAATAGTCCATGAAACGGGCCGAATCGCCAAAATCGCGAAAGTGTTGATGATCAACACGTAAACGCAACCTAGTGTTCATTAATCGTGGAAATCACCCGACCCCAAAATAGTGAGTAATAGTCCATGAACGGGCTAGAATCGCCGTAATCGCGAAAGTGTTGATGACCGACACGTAAGCGCACCTTGGGGTTCAATAACTATGGAAATCGCCGGCCCCAAAACGGTGAGTAATAATCCAAGAAATGGGCCGAATAGGCCAAAATCGCGAAAAGTTGACGATCGACACGTAAATGCACCCATGGGTTCATTAATCGTGGAAATCACTCCATGACCCCAAAACAGTGAGTAACAGTCCATGAAACGGGCCAGAATCGACCAAAACTGCCAGTGTTGATGACCAACACGTAAGCACACCCTGGGGTTCAATAACTATGGAAATCGCTTCGGGACCCCCAAACGGTGAGTAATAATCCATGAAACGGGCCAGAATCGGCCATAACTGCCACTGTTGATGACCGACACGTAAACGCACCCAAGGGTTTGTCAATCGTGGAAATCACTATGGGACCACAAAATAGTGAGTAATAGTCCATGAAACGGGCCAGAATCGACCAAAATTGCCAGTGTTGATGACCAACACGTAAGCGCACCTTGGGGTTCAATAAATATGTAAATCGCTTCGGGACCCCAAAACGGTGAGTAATAATCCATGAAACGGGCCGAATCGCCAAAGCTGCCAAAGTGTTGATGACCGACACGTAACGCACCCTGTGGTTCATTAATCGTGGAAATCACCCGGACCCCAAAATAGTGAGTAATAGTCCATGAAACGGGCCGAATCGACCAAAACTGCCAAGTTGATGACCGACACGTAAGCGCACCTTGGGGTTCAATAACTATGGATATCGCCGACCCCAAAACGGCGAGTAATAATCCAAGAAATGGGCCGATTAGCCAAAATCGCGAAAGTGTTGATGACCGACACGTAAACGCACCTGTGGTTCATTAATCGTGGAAATCACCCGACCCCAAAACAGTGAGTAATTGTCCATGAATCGGGCCGAATCGCCAAAATCGCGAAAGTGTTGATGACCGACACGTAAACGCACCTTGTGGTTCTCAAATCGTGGAAATCACCCAAGACCGCAAAACAGTGAATAATAGTCCATGAAACGGGCCGAATCGCCAAAATCGCGAAAGTGTTGATGATCAACACGTAAACGCAACCTAGTGTTCATTAATCGGGAAATCACCCGGACCCCAAATAGTGAGTAATAGTCCATGAACGGGCCGAATCGCAAAAACTGCCAGTTGATGACCGACACGTAAGCGCACCTTGGGGAAATCAATAACTATGGAAATCGCCGATGACCAACACGTAAGCGCACCTGGGGTTCAATAACTATGGAAATCGCCGGCCCCAAACGGTGAGTAATAATCCATGAAATGGGCCGAATAGGCCAAACTCGCGAAAGTGTTGATGACCGACACGTAAATGCACCCATGGGTTCATTAATCGTGGAAATCACTCCAGGACCCCAAAACAGTGAGTAATAGTCCATGAAACGGGCCAGAATCGACCAAAACTGCCAGTGTTGATGACCAACACGTAAGCGCACCTTGGGGTTCAATAACTATGGAAATCGCTTCGGGACCCCAAAACGGTGAGTAATAATCCATGAAACGGGCCAGAATCGGCCAAAACTGCTAGTGTTGATGACCGACACGTAAACGCACCCAAGGTTCGTTAATCGTGGAAATCACTCCGGGAACCCAAAATAGTGCGTAATAGTCCATGAAATAGGCCAGAATCGACCAAAACTGCTAGTGTTGATGACGAACACGTAAGTGCACCTTGGGTTCAATAACTATGGAAATCGCTTCGGGACCCCAAAACGGTGAGTAATAATCCATGAACGGGCCGAATCGCCAAAATCGCTAGTGTTGATGATCGACACGTAAACGCACCTGTGGTTCGTTAATCGTGGAAATCGCCCAGTACCCCAAAACAGTTAGTAATAGTCCATGAAACGGCCCATCATCGGCCAATACTGCCAGTGTTGATGACCGCCAAGTAAGTGCATCTTGGGGTTCTTTAATTTTGGAAATCACACCGGGACCCCAAAACAGTGAGTAATAGTCCATGAAACGGGCCAGAATCGGCCAAAACTGCGAGTGTTGATGATCAACACGTAAACGCAACCTAGTGTTCATTAATCGTGGAAATCACCCGGACCCCAAAATAGTGAGTAATAGTCCATGAACGGGCTAGAATCGCCGTAATCGCGCAGTGTTGATGACCGACACGTAAGCGCACCTTGGGGTTCAATAACTATGGAAATCGCCGGCCCCAAAACGGTGAGTAATAATCCAAGAAATGGGCCAGAATAGGCCAAAACTGCGAGTGTTGATGACCGACACGTAAATGCACCCATGGGTTCATTAATCGTGGAAATCACTCCATGACCCCAAAACAGTGAGTAACAGTCCATGAAACGGGCCGAATCGACTAAAATCGCCAAAGTGTTGATGACCAACACGTAAGCACACCCTGGGGTTCAATAACTATGGAAATCGCTTCGGGACCCCCAAACGGTGAGTAATAATCCATGAAACGGGCCAGAATCGGCCATAACTGCCACTGTTGATGACCGACACGTAAACGCACCCAAGGGTTTGTCAATCGTGGAAATCACTATGGGACCACAAAATAGTGAGTAATAGTCCATGAAACGGGCCAGAATCGACCAAAATTGCCAGTGTTGATGACCAACACGTAAGCGCACCTTGGGGTTCAATAAATATGTAAATCGCTTCGGGACCCCAAAACGGTGAGTAACAATCCATGAAACGGGCCAGAATCGGCCAAAGCTGCCAGTGTTGATCACCGACACGTAACGCACCCCAGGGTTCATTAATCGTGGAAATCACTCCGGGACCCCAAAATAGTGAGTAATAGTCCATGAAACGGGCCAGAATCGACCAAAACTGCCAGTATTGATGACCGACACGTAAGCGCACCTTGGGGTTCAATAATTATGGATATCGCTTCGGGACCCCAAAACGGCGAGTAATAACCAAGAAATGGTCTAGATTAGGCCAAAACTGCGAGTGTTGATGACCGACACGTAAACGCACCTGTGGTTCATTAATCGTGGAAATCACCCGGACCCCATAACAGTGAGTAATTGTCCATGAAACGGGCCAGAATCGGCCAAAACTGCGAGTGTTGATGACCGACACGTAAACGCACCCCAGGGTTCTGAAATCGTGGAAATCACTCCAAGACCGCAAAACAGTGAATAATAGTCCATGAAACGGGCCGAATCGCCAAAATCGCCAGTGTTGATGATCAACACGTAAACGCAACCTAGTGTTCATTAATCGTGGAAATCACCCGACCCCAAATAGTGAGTAATAGTCCATGAACGGGCCGAATCGCAAAACCGCCAAGTGTTGATGACCGACACGTAAGCGCACCTTGGGGTTCAATAACTATGGAAATCGCCGGGCCCCAAACGGTGAGTAATAATCCATGCAATGGGCCGAATAGGCCAAAATCGCGAAAGTGTTGATGATCGACACGTAAATGCACCCACGGGTTCATTAATCGTGGAAATCACCCAGACCCCAAAACAGTGAGTAATAGTCCATGAAACGGGCCGAATCGACCAAAACTGCCAAGTTGATGACCAACATGTAAGCGCACCTTGGGGTTCAATAACTATGGAAATCGCCGACCCCAAACGGTGAGTAATAATCCATGAACGGGCCGAATCGCCAAAATCGCTAGTGTTGATGATCGACACGTAAACGCACCCAAGGTTCGTTAATCGTGGAAATCACCCGGAACCCAAAATAGTGAGTAATAGTCCATGAAACGGGCCGAATCGACCAAAATCGCTAGTGTTGATGACCAACACGTAAGCGCACCTTGGGTTCAATAACTATGGAAATCGCCGACCCCAAAACGGTGAGTAATAATCCATGAACGGGCCGAATCGCCAAAACTCGCTAGTGTTGATGATCGACACGTAAACGCACCTGTGGTTCGTTAATCGTGGAAATCGCCCGACCCCAAAACAGTGAGTAATAGTCCATGAAACGGGCCATCATCGCCAAAACTGCCAAAGTTGATGACCGCCACGTAAGCGCATCTTGGGGTTCAATAATTTTGGAAATCACACCGACCCCAAAAAAGTGAGTAATAGTCCATGAAACGGGCCGAATCGCCAAAATCGCGAAAGTGTTGATGATCAACACGTAAACGCAACCTAGTGTTCATTAATCGTGGAAATCACCCGACCCCAAAATAGTGAGTAATAGTCCATGAACGGGCCAGAATCGCCAAAATCGCGAAAGTGTTGATGACCGACACGTAAGCGCACCTTGGGGTTCAATAACTATGGAAATCGCCGGGACCCCAAAACGGTGAGTAATAATCCATGAAATGGGCCGAATAGGCCAAAATCGCGAAAAGTTGATGATCGACACGTAAATGCACCCATGGGTTCATTAATCGTGGAAATCACTCCAAGACCCCAAAACAGTGAGTAACAGTCCATGAAACGGGCCAGAATCGACCAAAACTGCCAAAGTTGTTGATGACCAACACGTAAGCGCACCTTGGGGTTCAATAACTATGGAAATCGCCGACCCCAAAACGGTGAGTAATAATCCATGAACGGGCCGAATCGCCAAAATCGCCATCGTTGATGACCGACACGTAAACGCACCCCAGGGTTCGTTAATCGTGGAAATCACTCTGGGACCCCAAAATAGTGAGTAATAGTCCATGAAACGGGCCAGAATCGACCAAAACTGCCAGTGTTGATGACCGACACGTAAGCGCACCTTGGGGTTCAACAACTATGGAAATCGCCGACCCCAAAACGGTGAGTAATAATCCATGAACGGGCCGAATCGCCAAAGCTGCCAAAGTGTTGATGATCGACACGTAACGCACCCTGTGGTTCATTAATCGTGGAAATCACCCGGACCCCAAAATAGTGAGTAATAGTCCATGAAACGGGCCGAATCGCCAAAACTGCCAGATTGATGACCGCGTAAGCGCAGTGTTGATGACGCCGACACGTAAGCGCACCTTAGGGGTTCAATAACGCACCTATGGAAATCACCCGACCCCAAAACGGTGAGTAATAATCCATGAAACGGGCCGAATCGCCAAAATCGCGAAAGTGTTGATGACCGACACGTAAACGCACCCTGTGGTTCAAATAATCGTGACCGAAATCACCCGGACCCCAAAATAGTGAGTAATAGTCCATGAAACGGGCCCCGAATCGTGAAATAATCGGGCCAGAATCAAAACTGCCAGTTGTTGATGACCGACACGTAAGCGCACCTTGGGGTTCAATAACTATGGAAATCGCCGGCCCCAAACGGTGAGTAATAATCCATGAAATGGGCCGAATAGGCCAAAATCGCGAAAGTGTTGATGATCGACACGTAAACGCACCCAGTGTTCATTAATCGTGGAAATCACCCAGACCCCAAAATAGTGAGTAATAGTCCATGAAACGGGCCAGAATCGACCAAAACTGCCAGTGTTGATGACCAACACGTAAGCACACCCTGGGGTTCAATAACTATGGAAATCGCTTCGGGACCCCCAAACGGTGAGTAATAATCCATGAAATGGGCCAGAATCGGCCATAACTGCGAGTGTTGATGACCGACACGTAAACGCACCCAAGGTTCATTAATCGTGGAAATCACCCAGGACCCCAAAATAGTGAGTAATAGTCCATGAAACGGGCCGAATCGACCAAAATCGCCAAAGTGTTGATGACCAACACGTAAGCGCACCTTGGGGTTCAATAACTATGGAAATCGCCGACCCCAAAACGGTGAGTAATAATCCATGAACGGGCCGAATCGCCAAAATCGCTAGTGTTGATGACCGACACGTAAACGCACCTGGGGTTCGTTAATCGTGGAAATCACTCGACCCCAAAATAGTGAGTAATAGTCCATGAAACGGGCCAGAATCGGCCAAAACTGCCAGTGTTGATGACCGACACGTAAGCGCACCTTGGGTTCAATAACTATGGAAATCGCCCCGGGACCCCAAAACGGTGAGTAATAGTCCATGAAACGGGCCGAATCGCCAAAACTGCGACTGTTGATGACCGACACGTAAACGCACCCTAGGTTCATTAATCGTGGAAATCACCCGACCCCAAAATAGTGAGTAATAGTCCATGAAACGGGCCGAATCGCCAAAACTGCCAAAGTGTTGATGACCGACACGTAAGCGCACCTTGGGGTTCAATAATTATGGAAATCGCCGGACCCCAAAACGGTGAGTAATAATCCATGAAACGGGCCGAATCGCCAAAATCGCGAAAGTGTTGATGATCGACACGTAAACGCACCCAGTGGTTCATTAATCGTGGAAATCACCCATGACCCCAAAATAGTGAGTAATAGTCCATGAAACGGGCCGAATCGCCAAAACTGCCAAAGTGTTGATGACCAACACGTAAGCGCACCTTGGGGTTCAATAACTATGGAAATCGCCGACCCCAAAACGGTGAGTAATAATCCATGAAACGGGCCAGAATCGCCAAAACCGCGAGTGTTGATGACCGACACGTAAACGCACCCCTGTGTTCATTAATCGTGGAAATCACTCCAGGACCCCAAAACAGTGAGTAATTGTCGATGAAACGGGACGGAATCGGCCAAAACTGCCAGTGTTGATGACCAACACGTAAGCGCACCTTGGGGTTCAATAACTATGGAAATCGCCGACCCCAAAACGGTGAGTAATAATCCATGAACGGGCCGAATCGCCAAAATCGCCAGTGTTGATGATCGACACGTAAACGCACCCAAGGTTCATTAATCGTGGAAATCACCCGGACCCCAAAATAGTGAGTAATAGTCCATGAAACGGGCCGAATCG
The DNA here is from genome assembly GCA_021437245.1 of Aegilops speltoides. Lineage (NCBI taxonomy): Eukaryota > Viridiplantae > Streptophyta > Magnoliopsida > Poales > Poaceae > Aegilops > Aegilops speltoides. The sequence continues at coordinate 73,595 of JAHHZJ010003895.1, read as the reverse complement.
CCAAAACTGCCAGTGTTGATGACCGACACACGTAAGCGCACCTTGGGGTTCAATAACTATGGAAATCGCCGACCCCAAAACGGTGAGTAATAATCCATGAAACGGGCCGAATCGCCAAAATCGCGAGTGTTGATGATCGACACGTAAACGCACCTGTGGTTCATTAATCGTGGAAATCACCCGACCCCAAAATAGTGAGTAATAGTCCATGAAACGGGCCGAATCGCCAAAACCGCCAAAGTGTTGATGACCGACACGTAAGCGCACCTTGGGGTTCAATAACTATGGAAATCACCCGACCCCAAAACGGTGAGTAATAATCCATGAAACGGGCCGAATCGCCAAAATCGCGAAAGTTGATGATGACAACACGTAAACGCACCCTAGTGTTCATTAATCGTGGAAATCACCCGGACCCCAAAATAGTGAGTAATAGTCCATGAAACGGGCCGAATCGCCAAAACTCGCGTGTTGATGACCGACACGTAAGCGCACCTTGGGGTTCAATAACTATGGAAATCGCCGGACCCCAAAACGGTGAGTAATAATCCATGAAATGGGCCGAATAGGCCAAAATCGCGAAAAGTTGATGATCGACACGTAAACGCACCCAGGGTTCATTAATCGTGGAAATCACCCAGACCCCAAAACAGTGAGTAATAGTCCATGAAACGGGCCGAATCGACAAAAACGCCAAAGTTGACGACCAACACGTAAGCGCACCTTGGGGTTCAATAACTATGGAAATCGCCGACCCCAAACGGTGAGTAATAATCCATGAACGGGCCGAATCGCCAAAATCGCGAAAGTGTTGATGATCGACACGTAAACGCACCCAAGGTTCATTAATCGTGGAAATCACCCGACCCCAAAATAGTGAGTAATAGTCCATGAAACGGGCCGAATCGACCAAAATCTGCCAAAGTTGATGACCAACACGTAAGCGCACCTTGGGGTTCAATAACTATGGAAATCGCCGACCCCAAAACGGTGAGTAATAATCCATGAACGGGCCGAATCGCCAAAATCGCTAGTGTTGATGATCGACACGTAAACGCACCCAAGGTTCGTTAATCGTGGAAATCACCCGTAAAATAGTGAGTAATAGTCCATGAAACGGCCGAATCGCCAAAATCGCTAAGCGCACCTTGGGTTCAATAATCGTGGAAATCGCCGACCCCAAAACGGTGAGTAATAGTCCATGAAACGGGCCAGAATCGGCCAAAGCTGCCAGTGTTGATGACCGACACGTAAACGCACCCCAGGGTTCATTAATCGTGGAAATCACTCGACCCCAAAACAGTGAGTAATAGTCCATGAAACGGGCCAGAATCGCCAAAACCGCGAAAGTGTTGATGACCGACACGTAAGCGCACCTTGGGGTTCATTAATCGTGGAAATCACCCGGACCCCAAAACAGTGAGTAATAGTCCATGAAACGGGCCGAATCGCCAAAATCGCGAAAGTGTTGATGATCGACACGTAAACGCACCCTGTGGTTCATTAATCGTGGAAATCACCCGGACCCCAAAACAGTGAGTAATAGTCCATGAAACGGGCCGAATCGCCAAATCGCCAAAACACGCGAAACCTTGTGTTGATGATCGACACGTAAACGCAAACTGAGTAATTCATTAATCGTGGAAATCACCCATGACCCCAAAACAGTGAGTAATAGTCCATGAAACGGGCCGAATCGCCAAAACTGCCAAAGTGTTGATGATCAACACGTAAGCGCACCTTGGGGTTCAATAACTATGGAAATCGCCGACCCCCAAACGGTGAGTAATAATCCATGAACGGGCCGAATCGCCAAAATCGCCCCAAACGTGTTGATGACCGACACGTAAACGCACCCACACGGGTTCATTAATCGTGGAAATCACCCAGGACCCCAAAACAGTGAGTAATAGTCCATGAAACGGGCCGAATCGACCAAAATTGCCAAAGTTGATGACCAACACGTAAGCGCACCTTGGGGTTCAATAACTATGGAAATCGCCGACCCCAAAACGGTGAGTAATAATCCATGAACGGGCCGAATCGCCAAAACTGCTAGTGTTGATGATCGACACGTAAACGCACCCTGGGTTCATTAATCGTGGAAATCACCCGACCCCAAAATAGTGAGTAATAGTCCATGAAACGGGCCGAATCGACCAAAACTGCCAAGTGTTGATGACGAACACGTAAGTGCACCTTGGGTTCAATAACTATGGAAATCGCCTCGGGACCCCAAAACGATGAGTAATAATCCATGAAACGGGCCAGAATCGGCCAAAATTGCTAGTGTTGATGACCGACACGTAAACGCACCTGTGGTTCATTAATCGTGGAAATCGCCCAGACCCCAAAACAGTGAGTAATAGTCCATGAAACGGGCCATCATCGCCAAAACCGCCAAAGTGTTGATGACCGCCACGTAAGTGCATCTTGGGGTTCTTTAATTTTGGAAATCACACCGGGACCCCAAAACAGTGAGTAATAGTCCATGAAACGGGCCGAATCGCCAAAATCGCGAAAGTGTTGATGATCAACACGTAAACGCAACCTAGTGTTCATTAATCGTGGAAATCACTCCGGGACCCCAAAATAGTGAGTAACAGTCCATGAACGGGCTAGAATCGCCAAAATCGCGAAAGTGTTGATGACCGACACGTAAGCGCACCTTGGGGTTCAATAACTATGGAAATCGCCGGGCCCCAAACGGTGAGTAATAATCCAAGAAATGGGCCGAATAGGCCAAAATCGCGAAAAGTTGATGACCGACACGTAAATGCACCCATGGGTTCATTAATCGTGGAAATCACCCATGACCCCAAAACAGTGAGTAATAGTCCATGAAACGGGCCGAATCGACAAAACCGCCAAAGGTTGATGACCAACACGTAAGCACACCTTGGGTTCAATAACTATGGAAATCGCCGACCCCAAACGGTGAGTAATAATCCATGAACGGGCCGAATCGCCAAAATCGCCATCGTTGATGATCGACACGTAAACGCACCCAAGGGTTTGTCAATCGTGGAAATCACCCGGGACCCAAAAATAGTGAGTAATAGTCCATGAAACGGGCCGAATCGACCAAAATTGCCAGTGTTGATGACCAACACGTAAGCGCACCTTGGGTTCAATAAATATGGAAATCGCCGACCCCAAAACGGTGAGTAATAATCCATGAAACGGGCCGAATCGCCAAAGCTGCCAGTGTTGATGACCGACACGTAACGCACCCTGTGGTTCATTAATCGTGGAAATCACCCGACCCCAAAATAGTGAGTAATAGTCCATGAAACGGGCCAATCCACCAAAACTGCCAAGATTGATGACCGACACGTAAGCGCACCTTGGGGTTCAATAACTATGGAAATCGCCGACCCCAAAACGGTGAGTAATAATCCATGAAATGGGCCGATTCGGCCAAAATCGCGAAAAGTTGATGATCGACACGTAAACGCACCTGTGGTTCATTAATCGTGGAAATCACCCGGACCCCAAAATAGTGAGTAATTGTCCATGAACGGGCCGAATCGCCAAAACCGCGAAAGTGTTGATGACCGACACGTAAACGCACCTTGTGGTTCAATAATCGTGGAAATCACCCAAGACCCCAAAACGGTGAGTAATAGTCCATGAAACGGGCCGAATCGCCAAAATCGCGAAAGTGTTGATGATCAACACGTAAACGCAACCTAGTGTTCATTAATCGTGGAAATCACCCGGACCCCAAAATAGTGAGTAATAGTCCATGAACGGGCCGAATCGCAAAACCGCCAAAGTGTTGATGACCGACACGTAAGCGCACCTTGGGGTTCAATAACTATGGAAATCGCCGGCCCCAAAACGGTGAGTAATAATCCAAGAAATGGGCCGAATAGGCCAAAATCGCGAAAAGTTGATGATCGACACGTAAATGCACCCACGGGTTCATTAATCGTGGAAATCACCCAGACCCCAAAAAAGTGAGTAATAGTCCATGAAACGGGCCGAATCGACTAAAACCGCCAAAGTGTTGATGACCAACACGTAAGCGCACCTTGGGGTTCAATAACTATGGAAATCGCCGACCCCAAACGGTGAGTAATAATCCATGAACGGGCCGAATCGCCAAAACTGCTAGTGTTGATGACCTACACGTAAACGCACCCCAGGGTTCGTTAATCGTGGAAATCACTCCGGGACCCCAAAATAGTGCGTAATAGTCCATGAAACATGCCAGAATCGACCAAAACTGCTAGTGTTGATGACCAACACGTATGCGCACCTTGGGGTTCAATAACTATGGAAATCGCCTTGGGACCCCAAAACGGTGAGTAATAATCCATGAAACGGGCCGAATCGCCAAAATCGCTAGTGTTGATGATCGACACGTAAACGCACCTGTGGTTCGTTAATCGTGGAAATCGCCCGTACCCCAAAACAGTGAGTAATAGTCCATGAAACGGGCCGAATCGCCAAAACCGCCAAGTGTTGATGACCGCCACGTAAGCGCATCTTGGGGTTCAATAATTTTGGAAATCACACCGACCCCAAAACGGAGTAATAGTCCATGAAACGGGCCGAATCGCCAAAATCGCGAAAGTGTTGATGATCAACACGTAAACGCAACCTAGTGTTCATTAATCGTGGAAATCACTCCGGGACCCCAAAATAGTGAGTAACAGTCCATGAAACGGGCTAGAATCGGCCAGAACCGCGAGTGTTGATGACCGACACGTAAGCGCACCTTGGGGTTCAATAACTATGGAAATCGCTTCGGGGCCCCAAAACGGTGAGTAATAATCCAAGAAATGGGCCAGAATAGGCCAAAACTGCGAGTGTTGATGACCGACACGTAAATGCACCCATGGGTTCATTAATCGTGGAAATCACTCCATGACCCCAAAACAGTGAGTAACAGTCCATGAAACGGGCCAGAATCGACCAAAACTGCCAGTGTTGATGACCAACACGTAAGCACACCCTGGGGTTCAATAACTATGGAAATCGCTTCGGGACCCCCAAACGGTGAGTAATAATCCATGAACGGGCCGAATCGCCAAAATCGCCATGTTGATGATCGACACGTAAACGCACCCAAGGTTTGTCAATCGTGGAAATCACTCGGACCCCAAAACAGTGAGTAATAGTCCATGAAACGGGCCAGAATCGACCAAAATTGCCAGTGTTGATGACCAACACGTAAGCGCACCTTGGGGTTCAATAAATATGTAAATCGCTTCGGGACCCCAAAACGGTGAGTAATAATCCATGAAACGGGCCAAATCGCCAAAACTGCCAGTTGTTGATCGACGACACGTAACGCACCTGTGGTTCATTAATCGTGGAAATCACCCGACCCCAAAATAGTGAGTAATAGTCCATGAAACGGGCCGAATCGACCAAAACTGCCAAGTTGATGACCGACACGTAAGCGCACCTTGGGGTTCAATAACTATGGAAATCGCCGACCCCAAAACGGTGAGTAATAATCCATGAAATGGGCCGAATCGCCAAAATCGCGAAAGTGTTGATGATCGACACGTAAACGCACCCTGTGGTTCATTAATCGTGGAAATCACCCGGACCCCAAAATAGTGAGTAATAGTCCATGAACGGGCCGAATCGCCAAAATCGCGAAAGTGTTGATGACCGACACGTAAGCGCACCTTGGGGTTCAATAACTATGGAAATCGCCGGGACCCCAAAACGGTGAGTAATAATCCATGAAACGGGCCGAATCGCCAAAATCGCGAAAGTGTTGATGATCGACACGTAAACGCACCCTAGTGGTTCATTAATCGTGGAAATCACCCGGACCCCAAAACAGTGAGTAATAGTCCATGAACGGGCCGAATCGCCAAAACTGCCAAAGTGTTGATGACCGACACGTAAGCGCACCTTGGGGTTCAATAACTATGGAAATCGCCCAAGACCCCAAACGGTGAGTAATAATCCATGAAATGGGCCGAATCGGCCAAATCGCGAAAGTGTTGATGATCGACACGTAAACGCACCCAGTGTTCATTAATCGTGAAATCACCCAGACCCCAAAACAGTGAGTAATAGTCCATGAAACGGGCCGAATCGCACTAAAACTGCCAAAGTGTTGATGACCAACACGTAAGCGCACCTTGGGGTTCAATAACTATGGAAATCGCCGACCCCAAACGGTGAGTAATAATCCATGAAATGGGCCGAATCGCCAAAATCGCGAGTGTTGATGACCGACACGTAAACGCACCCAAGGTTCATTAATCGTGGAAATCACCCAGACCCCAAAACAGTGAGTAATAGTCCATGAAACGGGCCAGAATCGACCAAAACTGCCAGTGTTGATGACCAACACGTAAGCGCACCTTGGGTTCAATAACTATGGAAATCGCCTCGGGACCCCAAAACGGTGAGTAATAATCCATGAAACGGGCCAGAATCGGCCAAAACTGCTAGTGTTGATGACCGACACGTAAACGCACCTGGGTTCGTTAATCGTGGAAATCACCCGGACCCCAAAATAGTGAGTAATAGTCCATGAAATAGGCCGAATCGATGTTGATGACCAACACGTAAGCGCACCTTGGGTTCAATAACCGCCGACCCCAAACGATGAGTAATAATCCATGAAACGGGCCAGAATCGGCCAAAACTGCTAGTGTTGATGACCGACACGTAAACGCACCCAGGGTTCGTTAATCGTGGAAATCGCTCTAGTACCCCAAAACAGTTAGTAATAGTCCATGAAACGGGCCATCATCGCCAAAACCGCCAAAAGTTGATGACCGCCACGTAAGCGCATCTTGGGGTTCAATAATTTTGGAAATCACACCGACCCCAAAACAGTGAGTAATAGTCCATGAAACGGGCCAGAATCGGCCAAAACTGCGAGTGTTGATGATCAACACGTAAACGCAACCTAGTGTTCATTAATCGTGGAAATCACTCCGGGACCCCGAAATAGTGAGTAATAGTCCATGAAACGGGCCAGAATCGGCAAAAACTGCGAGTGTTGATGACCGACACGTAAGCGCACCTTGGGGTTCAATAACTATGGAAATCGCTTCGGGGCCCCAAACGGTGAGTAATAATCCAAGAAATGGGCCGAATAGGCCAAAACCGCGAGTGTTGATGACCGACACGTAAATGCACCCATGGGTTCATTAATCGTGGAAATCACTCCATGACCCCAAAACAGTGAGTAACAGTCCATGAAACGGGCCAGAATCGACCAAAACTGCCAGTGTTGATGACCAACACGTAAGCACACCCTGGGGTTCAATAACTATGGAAATCGCTTCGGGACCCCAAACGGTGAGTAATAATCCATGAAACGGGCCAGAATCGGCCAAAATTGCCACTGTTGATGACCGACACGTAAACGCACCCAAGGGTTTGTTAATCGTGGAAATCACTCTGGGACCACAAAATAGTGAGTAATAGTCCATGAAACGGGCCAGAATCGACCAAAATTGCCAGTGTTGATGACCAACACGTAAGCGCACCTTGGGGTTCAATAAATATGTAAATCGCTTCGGGACCCCAAAACGGTGAGTAATAATCCATGAAACGGGCCAGAATCGGCCAAAGCTGCCAGTGTTGATGACCGACACGTAAACGCACCCCAGGGTTCATTAATCGTGGAAATCACTCCGGGACCCCAAAATAGTGAGTAATAGTCCATGAAACGGGCCAGAATCGACCAAAACTGCCAGTATTGATGACCGACACGTAAGCGCACCTTGGGGTTCAATAACTATGGATATCGCTTCGGGACCCCAAAACGGCGAGTAATAATCCAAGAAATGGGCCAGATTAGGCCAAAACTGCGAGTGTTGATGACCGACACGTAAACGCACCCAGGGTTCATTAATTGTGGAAATCACTCCGGGACCCCATAACAGTGAGTAATTGTCCATGAATCGGGCCGAATCGGCCAAAACTGCGAAAGTGTTGATGACCGACACGTAAACGCACCCCAGGGTTCTGAAATCGTGGAAATCACTCCAAGACCGCAAAACAGTGAATAATAGTCCATGAAACGGGCCAGAATCGGCCAAAACTGCGAGTGTTGATGATCAACACGTAAACGCAACCTAGTGTTCATTAATCGTGGAAATCACTCCGGGACCCCGAAATAGTGAGTAATAGTCCATGAAACGGGCCAGAATCGGCAAAACTGCCAGTGTTGATGACCGACACGTAAGCGCACCTTGGGGTTCAATAACTATGGAAATCGCTTCGGGGCCCCAAACGGTGAGTAATAATCCAAGCAATGGGCCAGAATAGGCCAAAACTGCGAGTGTTGATGACCGACACGTAAATGCACCCACGGGTTCATTAATCGTGGAAATCACTCCAGGACCCCAAAACAGTGAGTAACAGTCCATGAAACGGGCCAGAATCGACCAAAACTGCCAGTGTTGACGACCAACACGTAAGCGCACCTTGGGGTTCAATAACTATGGAAATCGCCGACCCCAAACGGTGAGTAATAATCCATGAACGGGCCGAATCGCCAAAATCGCTAGTGTTGATGATCGACACGTAAACGCACCCAAGGTTCGTTAATCGTGGAAATCACCCGGAACCCAAAATAGTGAGTAATAGTCCATGAAACGGGCCGAATCGACCAAAATCGCTAGTGTTGATGACCAACACGTAAGCGCACCTTGGGTTCAATAACTATGGAAATCGCCGACCCCAAAACGGTGAGTAATAATCCATGAACGGGCCGAATCGCCAAAATCGCTAGTGTTGATGATCGACACGTAAACGCACCTGTGGTTCGTTAATCGTGGAAATCACCCGACCCCAAAATAGTGAGTAATAGTCCATGAAACGGGCCATCATCGCCAAAACTGCCAAAGTTGATGACCGCCACGTAAGCGCACCTTGGGGTTCAATAACTATGGAAATCGCCGACCCCAAAACGGTGAGTAATAATCCATGAAACGGGCCGAATCGCCAAAATCGCGAAAGTGTTGATGATCGACACGTAAACGCAACCTAGTGTTCATTAATCGTGGAAATCACCCGACCCCAAAATAGTGAGTAATAGTCCATGAACGGGCCAGAATCGCCAAAATCGCGAAAGTGTTGACGACCGACACGTAAGCGCACCTTGGGGTTCAATAACTATGGAAATCGCCGACCCCAAAACGGTGAGTAATAATCCATGAAATGGGCCGAATAGGCCAAAATCGCGAAAGTGTTGATGATCGACACGTAAACGCACCCATGGGTTCATTAATCGTGGAAATCACTCCAGGACCCCAAAACAGTGAGTAATAGTCCATGAAACGGGCCAGAATCGACCAAAACTGCCAGTGTTGATGACCAACACGTAAGCGCACCTTGGGGTTCAATAACTATGGAAATCGCTTCGGGACCCCCAAACGGTGAGTAATAATCCATGAAACGGGCCAGAATCGACCAAAATTGCCACTGTTGATGACCGACACGTAAACGCACCCAAGGGTTTGTTAATCGTGGAAATCACTCTGGGACCACAAAATAGTGAGTAATAGTCCATGAAACGGGCCGAATCGACCAAAATTGCCAAAGTGTTGACGATCAACACGTAAGCGCACCTTGGGGTTCAATAACTATGGAAATCGCCGACCCCAAACGGTGAGTAATAATCCATGAACGGGCCAGAATCGCCAAAGCGCCAGTGTTGATGATCGACACGTAACGCACCCAAGGTTCATTAATCGTGGAAATCACCCGGACCCCAAAATAGTGAGTAATAGTCCATGAAACGGGCCAGAATCGACCAAAACTGCCAGTGTTGATGACCGACACGTAAGCGCACCTTGGGGTTCAATAACTATGGAAATCGCCGACCCCAAAACGGCGAGTAATAATCCAAGAAATGGGCCGAATCGCCAAAATCGCTAGTGTTGATGACCGACACGTAAACGCACCTGTGGTTCATTAATCGTGGAAATCACCCGACCCCAAAACAGTGAGTAATAGTCCATGAATCGGGCCAAATCGCCAAAACTGCGAAAGTGTTGATGACCGACACGTAAACGCACCTTGGGTTCAAAATCGTGGAAATCACCCAAGACCCCAAAACAGTGAGTAATAGTCCATGAAACGGGCCGAATCGCCAAAATCGCGAAAGTGTTGATGATCAACACGTAAACGCACCCTAGTGTTCATTAATCGTGGAAATCACCCGGACCCCAAAATAGTGAGTAATAGTCCATGAACGGGCCGAATCGCCAAAACTGCCAAAAGTGTTGATGACCGACACGTAAGCGCACCTTGGGGTTCAATAACTATGGAAATCGCCGGGCCCCAAACGGTGAGTAATAATCCAAGAAATGGGCCGAATAGGCCAAAATCGCGAAAGTGTTGATGATCGACACGTAAATGCACCCACGGGTTCATTAATCGTGGAAATCACCCAGACCCCAAAACAGTGAGTAATAGTCCATGAAACGGGCCGAATCGACCAAAACCGCCAAAGTGTTGATGACCAACACGTAAGCGCACCTTGGGGTTCAATAACTATGGAAATCGCCGACCCCAAACGGTGAGTAATAATCCATGAACGGGCCGAATCGCCAAAATCGCTAGTGTTGATGATCGACACGTAAACGCACCCAAGGTTCATTAATCGTGGAAATCACCCGGACCCCAAAATAGTGAGTAATAGTCCATGAAACGGGCCGAATCGACCAAAACTGCCAAAGTTGATGACCAACACGTAAGCGCACCTTGGGTTCAATAACTATGGAAATCGCCGACCCCAAAACGGTGAGTAATAATCCATGAAACGGGCCGAAATCGCCAAAATCGCTAGTGTTGATGATCGACACGTAAACGCACCTGTGGTTCGTTAATCGTGGAAATCACCCGGACCCCAAAATAGTGAGTAATAGTCCATGAAACGGGCCATCATCGCCAAAACTGCCAAAGTGTTGATGACCGCCACGTAAGCGCATCTTGGGTTCAATAATTATGGAAATCACACCGACCCCAAAACAGTGAGTAATAGTCCATGAAACGGGCCGAATCGCCAAAATCGCGAAAGTGTTGATGATCAACACGTAAACGCACCTAGTGTTCATTAATCGTGGAAATCACCCGACCCCAAAATAGTGAGTAATAGTCCATGAACGGGCCGAATCGCCAAAATCGCGAAGTGTTGATGACCGACACGTAAGCGCACCTTGGGGTTCAATAACTATGGAAATCGCTTCGGGACCCCAAAACGGTGAGTAATAATCCAAGAAATGGGCCAGAATAGGCCAAAACTGCGAGTGTTGATGATCGACACGTAAACGCACCCATGGGTTCATTAATCGTGGAAATCACCCATGACCCCAAAACAGTGAGTAACAGTCCATGAAACGGGCCAGAATCGACCAAAACTGCCAGTGTTGATGACCAACACGTAAGCACACCCTGGGGTTCAATAACTATGGAAATCGCCGACCCCAAACGGTGAGTAATAATCCATGAAACGGGCCGAATCGCCAAAATCGCCATCGTGTTGATGATCGACACGTAAACGCACCCAAGGGTTCATTAATCGTGGAAATCACCCGGACCCCAAAATAGTGAGTAATAGTCCATGAAACGGGCCGAATCGACACTAAAAATTGCCAAAGTTGATGACCAACACGTAAGCGCACCTTGGGGTTCAATAACTATGGAAATCGCCGACCCCAAAACGGTGAGTAATAATCCATGAAACGGGCCGAATCGCCAAAATCGCCAGTGTTGATGACCGACACGTAAACGCACCCTGTGGTTCATTAATCGTGGAAATCACCCAGACCCCAAAATAGTGAGTAATAGTCCATGAAACGGGCCGAATCGCCAAAACTGCCAAAGTGTTGATGACCACACGTAAGCGCACCTTGGGGTTCAATAACTATGGAAATCGCCGACCCCAAAACGGTGAGTAATAATCCATGAAACGGGCCGAATCGCCAAAATCGCGAAAAAACGTGTTGATGATCGACACGTAAACGCACCCAGTGGTTCATTAATCGTGGAAATCACCCGGACCCCAAAATAGTGAGTAATAGTCCATGAAACGGGCCAGAATCGCCAAAACCGCCAGTGTTGATGACCGACACGTAAGCGCACCTTGGGGTTCAATAACTATGGAAATCGCTTCGGGACCCCAAAACGGTGAGTAATAATCCATGAAACGGGCCGAATCGCCAAAATCGCGAAAGTGTTGATGATCGACACGTAAACGCACCCACGTGGTTCATTAATCGTGGAAATCACCCGGACCCCAAAACAGTGAGTAATAGTCCATGAAACGGGCCGAATCGCCAAAACTGCCAAAGTGTTGATGACCGACACGTAAGCGCACCTTGGGTTCAATAACTATGGAAATCGCCGACCCCCAAACGGTGAGTAATAATCCATGAACGGGCCGAATCGCCAAAATCGCTAGTGTTGATGATCGACCCCAAAACGCACCCCAAAAGTAATAATCCATGAAATCACCCGAAATCGGCCAAAAATCGCCGAATCCCAAAACAAAATTGATGACCGACACGTAAACGCACCTGGGGTTCAATAATCGTGGAAATCACCGACCCCAAAACGGTGAGTAATAATCCATGAAACGGGCCAGAATCGCCAAAATCGCGAAGTGTTGATGATCGACACGTAAACGCACCCTGGGTTCATTAATCGTGGAAATCACCCGACCCCAAAACAGTGAGTAATAGTCCATGAAACGGGCCGAATCGCCAAAACCGCGAGTGTTGATGACCGACACGTAAGCGCACCTTGGGGTTCAATAATATGGAAATCACCGACCCCAAAACGGTGAGTAATAGTCCATGAAACGGGCCAGAATCGCCAAAACTGCCAAGTGTTGATGATCGACACGTAAACGCACCCAAGGGTTCATTAATCGTGGAAATCACCCGACCCCAAAATAGTGAGTAATAGTCCATGAAACGGGCCGAATCGCCAAAATCGCCAAAGTGTTGATGACCGACACGTAAGCGCACCTTGGGGTTCAATAACTATGGAAATCGCCGACCCCAAAACGGTGAGTAATAATCCATGAAACGGGCCGAATCGCCAAAATCGCGAAAGTGTTGACGATCGACACGTAAACGCACCTTGGGGTTCAATAATCGTGGAAATCACCGACCCCAAAACGGTGAGTAATAATCCATGAAACGGGCCGAATCGCCAAAAAAATTGCCAGTGTTGATGACCGACACGTAAGCGCACCCTGGGGTTCAATAATCGTGGAAATCACCCGGTGAGTAATAATCCAAAATAGTGAGTAATAGTCCATGAAACGGGCCGAAATCGCCCGGAAAAAAATAGCCAGTAATAGTTGATGAAACGGGCCGAACACGTAAGCGCACACGTAAGGGGGGTTCAATAACTATGGAAATCGCCGACCCCAAAACGGTGAGTAATAATCCATGAAACGGGCCGAATCGCCAAAATCGCCAGTGTTGATGACCGACACGTAAACGCACCTGTGGTTCATTAATCGTGGAAATCACCCGGACCCCAAAACAGTGAGTAATAGTCCATGAAACGGGCCAATCGCCAAAACTGCCAAAGTGTTGATGACCGACACGTAAGCGCACCTTGGGGTTCAATAATCGTGGAAATCACCCGACCCCAAAACAGTGAGTAATAGTCCATGAAACGGGCCGAATCGCCAAAATCGCGAAAGTGTTGATGATCAACACGTAAACGCAACCTAGTGTTCATTAATCGTGGAAATCACTCCGGGACCCCGAAATAGTGAGTAATAGTCCATGAAACGGGCCAGAATCGGCAAAATCGCGAAAGTGATGACCGACACGTAAGCGCACCTTGGGGTTCAATAACTATGGAAATCGCCGGGACCCCAAAACGGTGAGTAATAATCCAAGAAATGGGCCGAATAGGCCAAAATCGCGAAAAGTTGATGATCGACACGTAAATGCACCCATGGGTTCATTAATCGTGGAAATCACCCAGACCCCAAAACAGTGAGTAATAGTCCATGAAACGGGCCGAATCGACAAAAACGCCAAAGTGTTGATGACCAACACGTAAGCGCACCTGGGGTTCAATAACTATGGAAATCGCCGACCCCAAACGGTGAGTAATAATCCATGAACGGGCCGAATCGCCAAAATCGCCAGTGTTGATGACCGACACGTAAACGCACCCCAGGGTTCGTTAATCGTGGAAATCACTCCGGGACCCCAAAATAGTGAGTAATAGTCCATGAAACGGGCCAGAATCGACCAAAATTGCCAGTGTTGATGACCAACACGTAAGCGCACCTTGGGGTTCAATAACTATGGAAATCGCTTCGGGACCCCAAAACAGTGAGTAATAATCCATGAAACGGGCCAGAATCGGCCAAAACTGCTAGTGTTGATGACCGACACGTAAACGCACCCCAGGGTTCATTAATCGTGGAAATCACTCCGGGACCCCAAAATAGTGAGTAATAGTCCATGAAACGGGCCAGAATCGACCAAAACTGCCAGTGTTGATGACCAACACGTAAGCGCACCTTGGGGTTCAATAACTATGGAAATCGCTTCGGGACCCCAAAACGGTGAGTAATAATCCATGAAACGGGCCAGAATCGGCCAAAACTGCTAGTGTTGATGACCGACACGTAAGCGCACCTGTGGTTCATTAATCGTGGAAATCACCCGACCCCAAAACAGTGAGTAATAGTCCATGAAACGGGCCCATCATCGCCAAAATCGCCAAAGTGTTGATGACCGACACGTAAGCGCACCTTGGGGTTCAATAACGTGGAAATCACCCAAGACCCCAAAACAGTGAGTAATAGTCCATGAAACGGGCCAGAATCGGCCAAAACTGCGAGTGTTGATGATCAACACGTAAACGCAACCTAGTGTTCATTAATCGTGGAAATCACTCCGGGACCCCGAAATAGTGAGTAATAGTCCATGAAACGGGCCAGAATCGGCAAAAACTGCCAGTGTTGATGACCGACACGTAAGCGCACCTTGGGGTTCAATAACTATGGAAATCGCTTCGGGGCCCCAAACGGTGAGTAATAATCCAAGCAATGGGCCAGAATAGGCCAAAACTGCGAGTGTTGATGACCGACACGTAAATGCACCCACGGGTTCATTAATCGTGGAAATCACTCCAGGACCCCAAAACAGTGAGTAACAGTCCATGAAACGGGCCAGAATCGACCAAAACTGCCAGTGTTGATGACCAACACGTAAGCGCACCTTGGGGTTCAATAACTATGGAAATCGCCGACCCCAAACGGTGAGTAATAATCCATGAACGGGCCGAATCGCCAAAATCGCCAGTGTTGATGATCGACACGTAAACGCACCCAAGGGTTCATTAATCGTGGAAATCACCCGGGGACCCCAAAATAGTGAGTAATAGTCCATGAAACGGGCCGAAATCGACCAAAATTGCCGTTGTTGACGACCAACACGTAAGCGCACCTTGGGGTTCAATAACTATGGAAATCGCCGACCCCAAAACGGTGAGTAATAATCCATGAAACGGGCCGAATCGCCAAAATCGCTAGTGTTGATGACCGACACGTAAACGCACCCAGTGGTTCATTAATCGTGGAAATCACCCGGACCCCAAAATAGTGAGTAATAGTCCATGAAACGGGCCAGAATCGCCAAAACTGCCAAAGTTGATGACCGACACGTAAGCGCACCTTGGGGTTCAATAACTATGGAAATCGCCGACCCCAAAACGGTGAGTAATAATCCATGAAATGGGCCGAATCGCCAAAATCGCGAAAGTGTTGATGATCGACACGTAAACGCACCCTGTGGTTCATTAATCGTGGAAATCACCCGACCCCAAAATAGTGAGTAATAGTCCATGAAACGGGCCGAATCGCCAAAACTGCCAAAGTGTTGATGACCGACACGTAAGCGCACCTTGGGGTTCAATAACTATGGAAATCGCCGGGACCCCAAAACGGTGAGTAATAATCCATGAAACGGGCCGAATCGCCAAAATCGCGAAAGTGTTGATGATCGACACGTAAACGCACCTAGTGGTTCATTAATCGTGGAAATCACCCGACCCCAAAATAGTGAGTAATAGTCCATGAAACGGGCCAGAATCGCCAAAACTGCCAAAGTTTGATGACCGACACGTAAGCGCACCTTGGGGTTCAATAACTATGGAAATCGCCGGACCCCAAACGGTGAGTAATAATCCATGAAATGGGCCGAATCGCCAAAATCGCGAAAGTGTTGATGATCGACACGTAAATGCACCCAGTGGTTCATTAATCGTGGAAATCACCCAGACCCCAAAATAGTGAGTAATAGTCCATGAAACGGGCCGAATCGCCAAAACGCCAAAGTGTTGATGACCAACACGTAAGCGCACCTTGGGGTTCAATAACTATGGAAATCGCCGACCCCAAAACGGTGAGTAATAATCCATGAAATGGGCGAATCGCCAAAATCGCTAAAGTGTTGATGATCGACACGTAAACGCACCCATGGGTTCATTAATCGTGGAAATCACCCGGACCCCAAAATAGTGAGTAATAGTCCATGAAACGGGCCGAATCGCCAAAATCGCCAAAAGTTGATGACCGACACGTAAGCGCACCTTGGGGTTCAATAACTATGGAAATCGCCGACCCCAAAACGGTGAGTAATAATCCATGAAACGGGCCGAAATCGCCAAAATCGCAGTGTTGATGATCGACACGTAAACGCACCCAAGGGTTCATTAATCGTGGAAATCACCCAGACCCCAAAATAGTGAGTAATAGTCCATGAAACGGGCCGAATCGCCAAAACCGCCAAAGTTGATGACCGTAAGCGCACCTTGGGGTTCAATAACTATGGAAATCGCCGACCCCAAAACGGTGAGTAATAATCCATGAAACGGGCCGAATCGCCAAAATCGCCAAAGTGTTGATGATCGACACGTAAACGCACCCCTGTGGTTCATTAATCGTGGAAATCACTCCGGGACCCCGAAATAGTGAGTAATAGTCCATGAAACGGGCCAGAATCGGCAAAAACTGCCAGTGTTGATGACCGACACGTAAGCGCACCTTGGGGTTCAATAACTATGGAAATCGCCGCGGCCCCCAAAACGGTGAGTAATAATCCATGAAACGGGCCGAATCGGCCAAAATCTGCAGTGTTGATGATCGACACGTAAACGCACCCATGTGGTTCATTAATCGTGGAAATCACCCGGACCCCAAAACAGTGAGTAATAGTCCATGAAACGGGCCAGAATCGCCAAAATCGCCAAAGTGTTGATGACCGACACGTAAGCGCACCTTGGGGTTCAATAATCGTGGAAATCGCCGGACCCCAAAACGGTGAGTAATAATCCATGAAACGGGCCGAATCGCCAAAATCGCGAAAGTGTTGATGATCGACACGTAAACGCAACCTAGTGTTCATTAATCGTGGAAATCACCCGGACCCCAAAATAGTGAGTAATAGTCCATGAACGGGCCGAATCGCCAAAACTCGCCAAAGTGTTGATGACCACATGTAAGCGCACCTTGGGGTTCAATAACTATGGAAATCGCTTCGGGACCCCCAAACGGTGAGTAATAATCCATGAAACGGGCCAGAATCGGCCAAAACTGCTAGTGTTGATGACCGACATGTAAACGCACCCCAGGGTTCATTAATCGTGGAAATCACTCCAAGACCGCAAAACAGTGAATAAAAGTCCATGAAACGGGCCAAAATCGACCAAAACTGCCAGTGTTGATGACCAACACGTAAGCGCACCTTGGGGTTCAATAACTATGAAAATCGCTTCGGGACCCCAAAACAGTGACTAATAATCCATGAAACGGGCCAGAATCGGCCAAAACTGCTAGTGTTGATGACCGACACGTAAACGCACCCAAGGTTCGTTAATCGTGGAAATCACCCGACCCCAAAATAGTGAGTAATAGTCCATGAAACGGGCCGAATCGCCAAAATCGCCAAGTGTTGATGACCAACACGTAAGCGCACCTTGGGGTTCAATAACTATGGAAATCGCCGACCCCAAAACGGTGAGTAATAATCCATGAAACGGGCCGAATCGCCAAAACTCGCGAGTGTTGATGATCGACACGTAAACGCACCTGTGGTTCATTAATCGTGGAAATCACCCGACCCCAAAATAGTGAGTAATAGTCCATGAAACGGCCCAATCGCCAAAACTGCCAAAGTGTTGATGACCGACACGTAAGCGCACCTTGGGGTTCAATAATTATGGAAATCGCCGGACCCCAAAACGGTGAGTAATAATCCATGAAACGGGCCGAATCGCCAAATCGCGAAAGTGTTGATGATCGACACGTAAACGCACCCTAGTGTTCATTAATCGTGGAAATCACCCGACCCCAAAATAGTGAGTAATAGTCCATGAAACGGGCCAGAATCGCCAAAACTGCCAGTGTTGATGACCGACACATAAGCGCACCTTGGGGTTCAATAACTATGGAAATCGCTTCGGGACCCCCAAACGGTGAGTAATAATCCATGAAACGGGCCAAAATCGGCCAAAACTGCTAGTGTTGATGACCGACATGTAAACGCACCCAGGGTTCATTAATCATGGAAATCACTCTGACCCCAAAGCAGTGAATAATTGTCCATGAATCGGTCCAAAATCGTCCAAAACTGCGAGTGTTGATGACCGACACGTAAACGCACCTTGGGGTTCAATAACTATGGAAATCGCCTCGGGACCCCAAACGGTGAGTAATAATCCATGAAACGGGCCAGAATCGGCCAAAACTGCTAGTGTTGATGACCGACACGTAAACGCACCCAAGGTTCATTAATCGTGGAAATCACTCCGGGATCCCAAAATAGTGTGTAATAGTCCATGAAACGGGCCAGAATCGCATTAAAATCGCCAAAGTGTTGATGACCGACACGTAAGCGCACCTTGGGGTTCAATAACTATGGAAATCGCCGACCCCAAAACGGTGAGTAATAATCCATGAAACGGGCCGAATCGCCAAAATCGCTAGTGTTGATGATCGACACGTAAACGCACCCAAGGGTTCATTAATCGTGGAAATCACCCGACCCCAAAATAGTGAGTAATAGTCCATGAAACGGGCCGAATCGCCCAAAACTGCCAAAGTTGATGACCGACACGTAAGCGCACCTTGGGGTTCAATAACTATGGAAATCGCCGACCCCAAAACGGTGAGTAATAATCCATGAAATGGGCCGAATCGCCAAAATCGCGAGTGTTGATGATCGACACGTAAACGCACCTGTGGTTCATTAATCGTGGAAATCACCCGACCCCAAAATAGTGAGTAATAGTCCATGAAACGGGCCATAATCGCCAAAATCGCCAAAGTGTTGATGACCGACACGTAAGCGCACCTTGGGGTTCAATTAATCGTGGAAATCACCCAAGACCCCAAAACAGTGAGTAATAGTCCATGAAACGGGCCGAATCGCCAAAATCGCCAAAGTGTTGATGATCAACACGTAAGCGCACCCTGGGGTTCAATAATCGTGGAAATCACCGACCCCAAAACGGTGAGTAATAATCCATGAAACGGGCCGAATCGCCAAAATCGCGAAAGTGTTGATGACCGACACGTAAACGCACCTTGGGGGTTCATTAATCGTGGAAATCACCGGGACCCCAAAATAGTGAGTAATAGTCCATGAAACGGGCCGAATCGGCCAAAATCGCGAAAAGTTGATGACCGACACGTAAACGCACCCATGGGTTCATTAATCGTGGAAATCACCCGGACCCCAAAACGTGAGTAATAGTCCATGAAACGGGCCGAATCGCCAAAACTGCCAAAGTGTTGATGACCAACACGTAAGCGCACCTTGGGGTTCAATAACTATGGAAATCGCCGACCCCAAACGGTGAGTAATAATCCATGAACGGGCCGAATCGCCAAAATCGCCAAAGTGTTGATGACCGACACGTAAACGCACCTGGGTTCATTAATCGTGGAAATCACCCCGGACCCAAAAATAGTGAGTAATAGTCCATGAAACGGGCCGAATCGCCAAAATCGCCAAAGTGTTGATGACCAACACGTAAGCGCACCTTGGGGTTCAATAACTATGGAAATCGCCGACCCCAAAACGGTGAGTAATAATCCATGAAACGGGCCGAATCGCCAAAATCGCGAAAGTGTTGATGATCGACACGTAAACGCACCCTGGGTTCATTAATCGTGGAAATCACTCCGGGACCCCAAAATAGTGAGTAATAGTCCATGAAACGGGCCAAAATCGACCAAAACTGCCAGTGTTGATGACCGACACGTAAGCGCACCTTGGGGTTCAATAACTATGGAAATCGCCTCGGGACCCCCAAACGGTGAGTAATAATCCATGAAATGGGCCAGAATCGGCCAAAATCGCGAAAGTGTTGATGATCGACACGTAAACGCACCTGTGGTTCATTAATCGTGGAAATCACCCGACCCCAAAACAGTGAGTAATAGTCCATGAAACGGGCCGAATCGCCAAAACCGCCAAAGTGTTGATGACCGACACGTAAGCGCACCTTGGGTTCAATAACTATGGAAATCGCTTCGGGACCCCAAAACGGTGAGTAATAATCCATGAAACGGGCCAGAATCGGCCAAAACTGCGAGTGTTGATGATCAACACGTAAACGCAACCTAGTGTTCATTAATCGTGGAAATCACTCCGGGACCCCGAAATAGTGAGTAATAGTCCATGAAACGGGCCAGAATCGGCAAAAACTGCCAGTGTTGATGACCGACACGTAAGCGCACCTTGGGGTTCAATAACTATGGAAATCGCTTCGGGGCCCCAAACGGTGAGTAATAATCCATGAAATGGGCCAGAATCGGCCAAAACTGCGAAAGTGTTGATGACCGACACGTAAACGCACCCACGGTTCATTAATCGTGGAAATCACCCAGACCCCAAAACAGTGAGTAATAGTCCATGAAACGGGCCAGAATCGACCAAAACTGCCAGTGTTGATGACCAACACGTAAGCGCACCTTGGGGTTCAATAACTATGGAAATCGCTTCGGGACCCCCAAACGGTGAGTAATAATCCATGAACGGGCCGAATCGCCAAAATCGCTAGTGTTGATGATCGACACGTAAACGCACCCAAGGTTCATTAATCGTGGAAATCACCCGGACCCCAAAATAGTGAGTAATAGTCCATGAAACGGGCCGAATCGACAAAATCTGCCAGTGTTGATGACCAACACGTAAGCGCACCTTGGGTTCAATAACTATGGAAATCGCCGACCCCAAAACGGTGAGTAATAATCCATGAAACGGGCCGAATCGCCAAAACTGCGAAAGTGTTGATGATCGACACGTAAACGCACCTGTGGTTCATTAATCGTGGAAATCACCCGACCCCAAAATAGTGAGTAATAGTCCATGAAACGGGCCAGAATCGCCAAAACTGCCAAAGTGTTGATGACCGACACGTAAGCGCACCTTGGGGTTCAATAACTATGGAAATCGCCGACCCCAAAACGGTGAGTAATAATCCATGAAACGGGCCGAATCGCCAAAATCGCGAAAAGTTGATGATCGACACGTAAACGCACCTGTGGTTCATTAATCGTGGAAATCACCCGGACCCCAAAATAGTGAGTAATAGTCCATGAAACGGGCCAGAATCGCCAAAACTGCCAAAGTTGATGACCGACACGTAAGCGCACCTTGGGGTTCAATAACTATGGAAATCGCCGGACCCCAAAACGGTGAGTAATAATCCATGAAACGGGCCGAATCGCCAAAATCGCGAAAAGTGTTGATGATCGACACGTAAACGCACCCATGGGTTCATTAATCGTGGAAATCACCCGACCCCAAAAATAGTGAGTAATAGTCCATGAAACGGGCCGAATCGACCAAAACTGCCAAAGTGTTGATGACCAACACGTAAGCGCACCTTGGGGTTCAATAACTATGGAAATCGCCGACCCCAAAACGGTGAGTAATAATCCATGAAATGGGCCGAATCGCCAAAATCGCGAAAGTGTTGATGACCGACACGTAAACGCACCCAAGGGTTCATTAATCGTGGAAATCACCCGACCCCAAAATAGTGAGTAATAGTCCATGAAACGGGCCGAATCGCCCAAAACTGCCAAAGTGTTGATGACCAACACGTAAGCGCACCTTGGGGTTCAATAACTATGGAAATCGCCGACCCCAAAACGGTGAGTAATAATCCATGAAACGGGCCGAATCGCCAAAATCGCGAAAGTGTTGATGATCGACACGTAAACGCACCCTGTGGTTCATTAATCGTGGAAATCACCCGGACCCAAAATAGTGAGTAATAGTCCATGAAACGGGCCAGAATCGCCAAAACTGCCAAAGTGTTGATGACCGACACGTAAGCGCACCTTGGGGTTCAATAACTATGGAAATCGCCGGACCCCAAAACGGTGAGTAATAATCCATGAAATGGGCCGAATCGGCCAAAATCGCGAAAGTGTTGATGATCGACACGTAAACGCACCCACGGTTCATTAATCGTGGAAATCACCCGGACCCCAAAACAAGTGAGTAATAGTCCATGAAACGGGCCGAATCGCCAAAACTGCCAAGTGTTGATGACCAACACGTAAGCGCACCTTGGGGTTCAATAACTATGGAAATCGCCGACCCCAAAACGGTGAGTAATAATCCATGAAACGGGCCGAATCGCCAAAATCGCTAGTGTTGATGATCGACACGTAAACGCACCTAGGTTCATTAATCGTGGAAATCACCCGGACCCCAAAACAGTGAGTAATAGTCCATGAAACGGGCCAGAATCGACCAAAACTGCCAGTGTTGATGACCAACATGTAAGCGCACCTTGGGTTCAATAACTATGGAAATCGCTTCGGGACCCCAAAACGGTGAGTAATAATCCATGAAACGGGCCAGAATCGGCCAAAACTGCTAGTGTTGATGACCGACACGTAAACGCACCCAAGGGTTCATTAATCGTGGAAATCACCCGAGACCCCAAAACAGTGAGTAATAGTCCATGAAACGGGCCAGAATCGGCCAAAACTGCCAGTGTTGATGACCAACACGTAAGCGCACCTTGGGGTTCAATAACTATGGAAATCGCCTCGGGACCCCAAAACGGTGAGTAATAATCCATGAAACGGGCCGAATCGCCAAAATCGCGAGTGTTGATGATCGACACGTAAACGCACCCTGTGGTTCATTAATCGTGGAAATCACCCGGACCCCAAAATAGTGAGTAATAGTCCATGAACGGGCCAGAATCGCCAAAATCGCGCAGTGTTGATGACCGACACGTAAGCGCACCTTGGGGTTCAATAACTATGGAAATCGCCGACCCCAAAACGGTGAGTAATAATCCATGAAATGGGCCGAATCGCCAAAATCGCGAAAGTGTTGATGATCGACACGTAAACGCACCCATGGGTTCATTAATCGTGGAAATCACCCGGACCCCAAAATAGTGAGTAATAGTCCATGAAACGGGCCAGAATCGCCAAAATCGCGAAAAGTTGATGACCGACACGTAAGCGCACCTTGGGTTCAATAACTATGGAAATCGCCGGACCCCAAAACGGTGAGTAATAATCCATGAAACGGGCCGAATCGCCAAAATCGCGAAAGTGTTGATGACCGACACGTAGACGCACCCCAGGGTTCATTAATCGTGGAAATCACCCCAAGACCGCAAAACAGTGAATAATAGTCCATGAAACGGGCCAGAATCGACCAAAACTGCCAGTGTTGATGACCAACACGTAAGCGCACCTTGGGGTTCAATAACTATGGAAATCGCTTCGGGACCCCAAAACGGTGAGTAATAATCCATGAAACGGGCCAGAATCGGCCAAAACTGCCAGTGTTGATGACCGACACGTAAACGCACCCAAGGGTTCATTAATCGTGGAAATCACTCGGACCCCAAAATAGTGAGTAATAGTCCATGAAACGGGCCAGAATCGACCAAAACTGCCAGTGTTGATGACCGACACGTAAGCGCACCTTGGGGTTCAATAACTATGGAAATCGCCGACCCCAAAACGGTGAGTAATAATCCATGAAACGGGCCGAATCGCCAAAGCCGCCAGTGTTGATGATCGACACGTAAACGCACCCTGTGGTTCATTAATCGTGGAAATCACCCGACCCCAAAATAGTGAGTAATAGTCCATGAAACGGGCCGAATCGCCAAAAACGCCAAGTGTTGATGACCGACACGTAAGCGCACCTTGGGGTTCAATAACTATGGAAATCGCCGACCCCAAAACGGTGAGTAATAATCCATGAAATGGGCCGAATCGGCCAAAATCGCGAGTGTTGATGACCGACACGTAAACGCACCTGTGGTTCATTAATCGTGGAAATCACCCGGACCCCAAAACAGTGAGTAATAGTCCATGAATCGGGCCGAATCGCCAAAACGCGAGTGTTGATGACCGACACGTAAACGCACCTGTGGTTCTCAAATCGTGGAAATCACCCAAGACCCCAAAACAGTGAATAATAGTCCATGAAACGGGCCGAATCGCCAAAATCGCGAAAGTGTTGATGATCAACACGTAAACGCAACCTAGTGTTCATTAATCGTGGAAATCACCCGGACCCCAAAATAGTGAGTAATAGTCCATGAACGGGCCGAATCGCCAAAACTGCCAAAGTTGATGACCGACACGTAAGCGCACCTTGGGGTTCAATAACTATGGAAATCGCCGGGACCCCAAACGGTGAGTAATAATCCAAGAAATGGGCCGAATAGGCCAAAATCATGAAAGTGTTGATGATCGACACGTAAATGCACCCACGGGTTCATTAATCGTGGAAATCACCCAGACCCCAAAACAGTGAGTAATAGTCCATGAAACGGGCCGAATCGACCAAAATCTGCCAAAGTGTTGACGATCAACACGTAAGCGCACCTTGGGGTTCAATAACTATGGAAATCGCTTCGGGACCCCAAAACGGTGAGTAATAATCCATGAAACGGGCCAGAATCGGCCAAAACTGCTAGTGTTGATGACCGACACGTAAACGCACCCAAGGTTCGTTAATCGTGGAAATCGCTCGGACCCCAAAATAGTGAGTAATAGTCCATGAAATAGGCGAAATCGACAAAACTGCCAGTGTTGATGACCAACACGTAAGTGCACCTTGGGGTTCAATAACTATGGAAATCGCTTCGGGACCCCAAAACGGTGAGTAATAATCCATGAAACGGGCCAGAATCGGCCAAAACTGCTAGTGTTGATGACCGACACGTAAACGCACCCAGGGTTCGTTAATCGTGGAAATCGCTCCAGGACCCCAAAACAGTTAGTAATAGTCCATGAAACGGCCCATCATCGGCCAAAACTGCCAGTGTTGATGACCGCCACGTAAGTGCATCTTGGGGTTCTTTAATTTTGGAAATCACACCGGGACCCCAAAACAGTGAGTAATAGTCCATGAAACGGGCCAGAATCGGCCAAAACTGCGAGTGTTGATGATCAACACGTAAACGCAACCTAGTGTTCATTAATCGTGGAAATCACTCCGGGACCCCAAAATAGTGAGTAACAGTCCATGAAACGGGCTAGAATCGGCCAGAACTGCGAGTGTTGATGACCGACACGTAAGCGCACCTTGGGGTTCAATAACTATGGAAATCGCTTCGGGGCCCCAAAACGGTGAGTAATAATCCAAGAAATGGGCCAGAATAGGCCAAAACTGCGAGTGTTGATGACCGACACGTAAATGCACCCATGGGTTCATTAATCGTGGAAATCACTCCATGACCCCAAAACAGTGAGTAACAGTCCATGAAACGGGCCAGAATCGACCAAAACTGCCAGTGTTGATGACCAACACGTAAGCGCACCTTGGGGTTCAATAACTATGGAAATCGCTTCGGGACCCCCAAACGGTGAGTAATAATCCATGAAACGGGCCAGAATCGACCAAAATTGCCACTGTTGATGACCGACACGTAAACGCACCCAAGGGTTTGTTAATCGTGGAAATCACTCTGGGACCACAAAATAGTGAGTAATAGTCCATGAAACGGGCCAGAATCGACCAAAACTGCCAGTGTTGATGACCAACACGTAAGCGCACCTTGGGGTTCAATAAATATGGAAATCGCCGACCCCAAAACGGTGAGTAATAATCCATGAAACGGGCCGAATCGCCAAAAGCTGCCAAAGTGTTGATGATCGACACGTAACGCACCCTGTGGTTCATTAATCGTGGAAATCACCCGGACCCCAAAATAGTGAGTAATAGTCCATGAAACGGGCCGAATCCACCAAAACTGCCAAGTGTTGATGACCGACACGTAAGCGCACCTTGGGGTTCAATAACTATGGAAATCGCCGACCCCAAAACGGTGAGTAATAATCCAAGAAATGGGCCGAATAGGCCAAAATCGCGAAAGTGTTGATGACCGACACGTAAACGCACCTGTGGTTCATTAATCGTGGAAATCACCCGGACCCCAAAATCCACCCAATCGGTTCGTTAATCGCCAAATCGCGAAAGTTGACGACAAAATAGTGCGCACTTGTGGTTGAACGGCAGAATCGACACCCAAGACCAAAACAAAGGATGACGATAGTCGTTAGCGCACCTTGTTCAATAATTATGGAAATCGCCGACCCAAAACGGCGAGTAATAATCCATGAACGGGCGTAATCGCCAAACTGCTAGTGTTGATGACCGACACGTAAACGCACCTGTGGTTCGCATCGTGAAATCGCCTAGTACCCCAAAACAAGTAGTAATAGTCCATGAAACGGCCATCATCGCCAATACCGCCAGCAGTTGACGCATGCCACGGCGCATTGGGGTTCTTTAATTTTGGCATTCACACCGACCCCAAAACAGGTGAGTTAATAGTCCATGAAACGCCGAATCGCCAAATCGCGAAAGTGTTGATGATCAACACGAACGCAACCTAGTGTTCATTCCCCAAAACAAAGTGAGTAATAGTTCAATGAAACGCTTAATCGCCAACCGTGAGTGTTGACGATCAACACGAACGTGGAAATCACCTCACCCCAAAATAGTGAGTAACAACCATGAAAGGCTGAATCGCCGAACTGGCGAAAGATGACCGACACGTAAGCACCTTTTCAATAACTATGGAAATCGCCAGTATAACCCGGAGAATGGGCCAGATAGGCCAAACCGCGAAGTGTTGACGATCGACACGAATGCACCCATAAAACGGGTTCCCAAACCCAAAGGGGAAAACCCAAAAACCCCTTTGGTAATCGAAAGCCGGAAACCCAAAAAACCGTTAAAACCAAAATCCCAAACAAAAAACAAAAAAAAAAACCCGGGGCCAATCGCCAAAAAATTTGGAAAAAAGGGCTAAAATAACCCAAATTGGGAAAACGCCCAAAAATAAAGGTTAACCCCAGAAAACCCCCGGGTTCATTAATCGTGGAAATCACCGATGACCCCAAAATAGTGAGTAACAGTCCATGAAACGGGCCAGAATCACCAAAACTGCCGCAGTGTTGATGATCAACACGTAAGCACTTTGGGTTCAATAACTATGAAACTCGCCGGACCCCAAAACAAAGGACTGAACGGGCGAATCGCCGAATAATCCATGAACGGCCGATCGCCATAATCGCGAAGTTGATGATCGACACGAACGCACCAAGGGTTTGTCAATCGTGAAATCACTATGCCACCACAAAATAGTGAGTAATAGTCCATAAACGGCCGAATCGACTAAATAGTGTTGATAACCGACACGTAAACGCACCCCAGGGTTCGTTAATCGTGGAAATCACTCCGGGACGCCAAAATAGTGCGTAATAGTGAGTAATAGTCCATGAAACAGGCCAGAATCGACCAAAACTGCCAGTGTTGATGACCAACACGTATGTGCACCTTGGGGTTCAATAAATATGTAAATCACTTCGGGACCCCAAAACGGTGAGTAATAATCCATGAAACAGGCCAGAATCGATCAAAATTGCCAGTGTTGATGACTAACACGTAAGCGCGCCTTGGGGTTCAATAACTATGGAAATCGCTTCGGGACCCCAAAACGGTGTGTAATAATCCATGAAACGGGCCAGAATCGGCCAAAACTGCTAGTGTTGATGACTGACACGTAAACGCACCCAGGGTTCGTTAATCGTGAAATCGCTTCGGGACCCCAAAGCAGTGAGTAATAGTCCATGAAACGGGCCAGCATTGGCCAAAACTGCCAGTGTTGATGACCGCCACGTAAGCGCACCTTGTGGTTCGTTAATCGTGGAAATCACACCGGGACCCCAAAATACTGAGTAATTGTCCATGAAACGGGCCAGAATCGGCCAAAACTGC
Source organism: Aegilops speltoides (assembly GCA_021437245.1). Taxonomy (NCBI): domain Eukaryota; kingdom Viridiplantae; phylum Streptophyta; class Magnoliopsida; order Poales; family Poaceae; genus Aegilops; species Aegilops speltoides. The sequence goes on along the minus strand of JAHHZJ010003895.1, from coordinate 45,324 downwards.
GAGTGTTGATGACCAACATGTAGACGCAACCCAGTGTTCATTAATCATGGAAATCACTCCGGGACCTCAAAATAGTGAGTAATAGTCCATGAACGGGCCGAATGGGCCTAATCGCCAAAGAAGTTGATGACCGACACGTAAGCGCACCTTGGGGTTCAATAACTATGGAAATCGCCGACCCCAAATGGTGAGTAATAATCCAAGAAATGGGGCGAATAGGCCAAAACCGCGAAAAGTTGATGACCGACACGTAAACGCACCCCAGGGTTCATCAATCGTGGAAATCACTCCGGGACCCCAAAACAATGAGTAATAGTCCATGAAACGGGCCAAAATCGACCAAAATTGCCAATGTTGATGACGAACACGTAAGCGCACCTTGGGGTTCAATAACTATGGAAATCGCTTCGGGACCCCAAAACGGTGAGTAATTTCCATGAAACGGGCCAGAATCAGCCAAAGGTGCCAGTGTTGATGACCGAAACGTAAACGCACCCCAGGGTTCGTTAATCGTGGAAATCACTCCGGGACCCCAAAATAGTGAGTAATAGTCCATGAAACAGGCCAGAATCGACCAAAACTGCCAGTGTTGATAACCGACACGTAAGCGCACCTTGGGGTTCAATAACTATGGATATCGCTTCGGGACCCCAAAACCGCGAGTGTTGACGACCGACATGTAAACGCACCCAAGTTTCATTAATCGTGGTAATCACCCGGACCCCAAAACAAAGTGAGAAATTGTCCATGAATCGGCCATAATCGCCAATATCGCGAAAAGTTGATGACCGACACGTAGACGCACCCTGTGGTTCATTAATCGTGGAAATCACCCCAAGACCACAAAACAATGAATAATAGTGCATGAAACGGGCCGAATCGACCAAAACAGCCAAAGGTTGATGACCAACACGTAAGCAAACCTTGGGGTTCAATAACAATGGAACTCGCCGACCACAAAACAAAGTGACTAATAATCCATGAAACGGGCCGAATCGGTCAAAACCGCCAATGTTGATGACTAACACGTAAGCGCGCTTAGGTTCAATAACTATGGAAATCGCTGGGACCCCAAAACGGTGAGTAATAATCCATGAAATGGGCCGAATCGCCAAAATCGCTAGTGTTGATGACCGACACGTAAGCGCACCTGTGGTTCGTTAATCGTGGAAATCGCCCGGACCCCAAAACAGTGAGTAATAGTCCATGAAACGGGCCAGCATCGGCCAAAACTGCCAGTGTTGATGACCACCACGTTAGCACACCTTGGGGTTCGTTAATCGTGGAAATCACACCGGGACCCCAAAATAGTGAGTAATAGTCCATGAAACGGGCCAAAATCGGCCAAAACTGCGAGTGTTGATGACCAACACATAGACGCAACCCAGTGTTCATTAATCATGGAAATCACTCCGGGACCTCAAAATAGTGAGTAATAGTCCATGAAACGGGCTAGAATCGGCCAAACTGCCAGTGTCGATGACCGACAGGTAAACGCACCTTGGGGTTCAATAACTATGGAAATCACCGGACCCCAAAATGGTGAGTAATAATCCAAGAAATGGGCCAGAATAGGCCAAAACCGCGAGTGTTGATGACCGACACGTAAACGCACCCCAGGGTTCATCAATCGTGGAAATCACTCCGGGACCCCAAAACGGTGAGTAATAATCCATGAAACGGGCCAGAATCGGGCAAAGCTGCCAGTGTTGATGACCGACACGTAAACGCACCCCAGGGTTCGTTAATCGTGGAAATCACTCCGGGACCCCAAAATAGTGAGTAATAGTCCATGGAACGGGCCATAATCGACCAAAATTGCCAGTGTTGATGACCAACATGTAGACGCAACCCAGTGTTCATTAATCATGGAAATCACTCCGGGACCTCAAAATAGTGAGTAATAGTCCATGAAACGGGCCAGAATGGGCCTAACTGCCAGTGTTGATGACCGACACGTAAGCGCACCTTGGGGTTCAATAACTATGGAAATCCCTTCGGGACCCCGAAATGGTGAGTAATAATCCAAGAAATGGGGCAGAATAGGCCAAAACCGCGAGTGTTGATGACCGACACGTAAACGCACCCCAGGGTTCATCAATCGTGGAAATCACTCCGGGACCCCAAAACAATGAGTAATAGTCCATGAAACGGGCCAAAATCGACCAAAATTGCCAATGTTGATGACGAACACGTAAGCGCACCTTGGGGTTCAATAACTATGGAAATCGCTTCGGGACCCCAAAACGGTGAGTAATTTCCATGAAACGGGCCAGAATCAGCCAAAGGTGCCAAGTGTTGATGATCAAACGTAACGCACCTGTGGTTCGTTAATCGTGGAAATCACTCCGGGACCCCAAAATAGTGAGTAATAGTCCATGAAACGGGCCAGAATCGACCAAAACTGCCAGTGTTGATGACCGACACGTAAGCGCACCTTGGGGTTCAATAACTATGGATATCGCTTCGGGACCCCAAAACGGCGAGTAATAATCCAAGAAATGGGCTAGAATAGGCCAAAACTGCGAGTGTTGATGACCGACATGTAAACGCACCCAGGTTTCATTAATCGTGGAAATCACTCCGGGACCCCAAAACAGTGAGAAATTGTCCATGAATCGGGCCATAATCGGCCAATACTGCGAGTGTTGATGACCGACACGTAGACGCACCCCAGGGTTCATTAATCGTGGAAATCACCCCAAGACCGCAAAACAGTGAATAATAGTCCATGAAACGGGCCAGAATCGACCAAAACTGCCAGTGTTGATGACCAACACGTAAGCACACCTTGGGGTTCAATAACTATGGAACTCGCTTCGGGACCCCAAAACAGTGACTAATAATCCATGAAACGGGCCAGAATCGGTCAAAACTGCCAATGTTGATGACTAACACGTAAGCGCCTTTAGGTTCAATAACTATGGAACTCGCTTTGGGACCCCAAAACGGTGAGTAATAATCCATGAAATGGGCCAGAATCGGCCAAAACTGCTAGTGTTGATGACCGACACGTAAGCGCACCCAGGGTTCGTTAATCGTGGAAATCGCTCCGGGACCCCAAAACAGTGAGTAATAGTCCATGAAACGGGCCAGCATCGGCCAAAACTGCCAGTGTTGATGACCACCACGTTAGCACACCTTGGGGTTCGTTAATCGTGGAAATCACACCGGGACCCCAAAATAGTGAGTAATAGTCCATGAAACGGGCCAAAATCGCCAAAATCGCGAAAAGTTGATGACCAACACATAGACGCAACCCAGTGTTCATTAATCATGGAAATCACTCCGGGACCTCAAAATAGTGAGTAATAGTCCATGAAACGGGCTAGAATCGGCCAAACTGCCAGTGTCGATGACCGACAGGTAAACGCACCTTGGGGTTCAATAACTATGGAAATCACTTCGGGACCCCAAAATGGTGAGTAATAATCCAAGAAATGGGCCAGAATAGGCCAAAACCGCGAGTGTTGATGACCGACACGTAAACGCACCCCAGGGTTCATCAATCGTGGAAATCACTCCGGGACCCCAAAACGGTGAGTAATAATCCATGAAACGGGCCAGAATCGGGCAAAGCTGCCAGTGTTGATGACCGACACGTAAACGCACCCCGTGGTTCGTTAATCGTGGAAATCACCCGACCCCAAAATAGTGAGTAATAGTCCATGGAACGGGCCATAATCGATCAAAATTGCCGTGTTGATGACCAACACGTAAGCGCACCTTGGGTTCAATAACGATGGAAATCACTGGGACCCCAAAATGGTGAGTAATAATCCATGAAACGGACCAGAATCGGCCAAAATTGCCAGTGTTGATGAGCGACACATAAACGCACCCCAGGGTTTGTTAATCGTGGAAATCACCTTGGGACCACAAAATAGTGAGTAATAGTCCATGAAACGGGCCAGAATCGACCAAAATTGCCAGTGTTGATGACCGACATGTAAGCGCACCTTGGGGTTCAATCAATATGTAAATGGCTTCGGGACCCCAAAACGGTGAGTAATAATCCATGAGACGGGCCAGAATCGGCCAAAGGTGCCAGTGTTGATGACCGACACGTAAACACACCCCAGGGTTCGTTAATCGTGGAAATCACTCCGGGACCCCAAAATAGTGAGTAATAATCCATGAAACGGGCCAGAATCGACCAAACTGCCAGTGTTGATGACCGACACGTAAGCGCACCTTGGGGTTCAATAACTATGGATATCGCTTCCGGACCCCAAAACGGCGAGTAATAATCCAAGAAATGGGCCAGAATAGGCTAAAACTGCGAGTGCTGATGATCGACATGTAAACCCACCCAGGTTTCATTAATCGTCGAAATCACTCCGGGACCCCAAAACAGTGACTAATAATCCATGAAACGGGCCAGAATCGGCCAAAACTACTAGTGTTGATAACCGACACGTAAACATACCCCAGAGTTCGTTAATCGTGGAAATCACTCCGGGACCCCAAAATAGTGCGTAATAGTCCATGAAACAGGCCAGAATCGACCAAAACTACCAGTGTTGATGACCAACACGTAAGCGCGCCTTGGGGTTCAATAAATATGGAAATCGCTTCGGGACCCCAAAACGGTGAGTAATAATCCATGAAACGGGCCAGAATCGGCCAAAACTGCTAGTGTTGATGACGGACACGTAAACGCACCCAGGGTTCGTTAATCGTGGAAATCGCTCCGGGACCCCAAAACAGTGAGTAATAGTCCATGAAACGGGCCAACATCGTCCAAAACTGCTAGTGTTGATGACCGCCACGTAAGCGCACCTTGGGGTTCGTTAATCGTGGAAATCACACCGGGACCCCAAAACAGTGAGTAATAGTCCATGAACGGGCCGAATCGCCAAAAGTGCGAAAGTGTTGATGACCAACACGTAGACGCAACCAAGTGTTCATTAATCATGGAAATCACTCCGGGACCCCAAAATAGTGAGTAATAGTCCATGAAACGGGCCAGAAACGGCCAAACTGCCAGTGTCGATGACCGAGACATAAGCGCACCTTGGGGTTCAATAACTATGGAAATCGCTTCGGGACCCCAAGACGGTGAGTAATAATCCAAGAAATGGGCCAGAATAGGCCAAAACTGCGAGTGTTGATGACCGACACATAAACGCACCCCAGGGTTCATCAATCGTGGAAATCACTCCGGGACCCCAAAACAGTGAGTAATAGTCCATGAAACGGGCCAAAATCGACCAAAATTGTCAGTGTTGATGACCAACACATAAGCGCACCTTGGGGTTCAATAACTATGGAAATCGCTTCGGGACCCCAAAACGGTGAGTAATAATCCATGAAACGGGCCAGAATCGGCCAAAGCTGCCAGTGTTGATGACCGACACAGAAACGCACCCCAGGGTTCGTTAATCGTGGAAATCACTCCGGGACCGCAAAATAGTGAGTAATAGTCCATGGAACGGGCCATAATCGATGAAAATTGCCGTGTTGATGACCAACACGAAGCGCACCTTGGGGTTCAATAACTATGGAAATCACTTCGGGACCCCAAAACGGTGAGTAATAATCCATGAAACAGGCCAGAATCGATCAAAATTGCCAGTGTTGATGACTAACACGTAAGCGCGCCTTGGGGTTCAATAACTATGGAAATCGCTTCGGGACCCCAAAACGGTGTGTAATAATCCATGAAACGGGCCAGAATCGGCCAAAACTGCTAGTGTTGATGACTGACACGTAAACGCACCCAAGGTTCGTTAATCGTGAAATCGCTCCGGGACCCCAAAGCAGTGAGTAATAGTCCATGAAACGGGCCAGCATTGGCCAAAACTGCCAGTGTTGATGACCGCCACGTAAGCGCACCTTGGGGTTCGTTAATCGTGGAAATCACACCGGGACCCCAAAATAGTGAGTAATAGTCCATGAAACGGGCCAGAATCGGCCAAAACTGCGAGTGTTGATGACCAACATGTAGACGCAACCCAGTGTTCATTAATCATGGAAATCACTCCGGGACCTCAAAATAGTGAGTAATAGTCCATGAAACGGGCCAGAATGGGCCTAACTGCCAGTGTTGATGGCCGACACGTAAGCGCACCTTGGGGTTCAATAACTATGGAAATCGCTTCGGGACCCCGAAATGGTGAGTAATAATCCAAGAAATGGGGCAGAATAGGCCAAAACCGCGAGTGTTGATGACCGACACGTAAACGCACCCCAGGGTTCATCAATCGTGGAAATCACTCCGGGACCCCAAAACAATGAGTAATAGTCCATGAAACGGGCCAAAATCGACCAAAATTGCCAATGTTGATGACCAACACGTAAGCGCACCTTGGGGTTCAATAACTATGGAAATCGCTTCGGGACCCCAAAACGGTGAGTAATTTCCATGAAACGGGCCAGAATCAGCCAAAGGTGCCAGTGTTGATGACCGAAACGTAAACGCACCCCAGGGTTCGTTAATCGTGGAAATCACTCCGGGACCCCAAAATAGTGAGTAATAGTCCATGAAACGGGCCAGAATCGACCAAAACTGCCAGTGTTGATAACCGACACGTAAGCGCACCTTGGGGTTCAATAACTATGGATATCGCTTCGGGACCCCAAAACGGCGAGTAATAATCCAAGAAATGGGCCGAATCGCCAAAACTGCGAGTGTTGACGACCGACATGTAAACGCACCCAAGTTTCATTAATCGTGGTAATCACTCCGGGACCCCAAAACAGTGAGAAATTGTCCATCAATCGGGCCATAATCGGCCAATACTGCGAGTGTTGATGACCGACACGTAGACGCACCCCAGGGTTCATTAATCGTGGAAATCACCCCAAGACCACAAAAAAATGAATAATAGTGCATGAAACGGGCCAGAATCGACCAAAACAGCCAGTGTTGATGACCAACACGTAAGCAAACCTTGGGGTTCAATAACAATGGAACTCGCCGACCACAAAACAGTGACTAATAATCCATGAAACGGGCGAAATCGTCAAAACCGCCAATGTTGATGACTAACACGTAAGCGCGCTTTAGGTTCAATAACTATGGAAATCGCTTTGGGACCCCAAAACGGTGAGTAATAATCCATGAAATGGGCCAGAATCGGCCAAAACTGCTAGTGTTGATGACCGACACGTAAGCGCACCCAGGGTTCGTTAATCGTGGAAATCGCTCCGGGACCCCAAAACAGTGAGTAATAGTCCATGAACGGGCCAAGATCGCCAAAACGCCAAAGTTGATGACCACCACGTTAGCACACCTTGGGGTTCGTTAATCGTGGAAATCACACCGGGACCCCAAAATAGTGAGTAATAGTCCATGAAACGGGCCAAAATCGGCCAAAACTGCGAGTGTTGATGACCAACACATAGACGCAACCCAGTGTTCATTAATCATGGAAATCACTCCGGGACCTCAAAATAGTGAGTAATAGTCCATGAAACGGGCTAGAATCGGCCAAACTGCCAGTGTCGATGACCGACAGGTAAACGCACCTTGGGGTTCAATAACTATGGAAATCACTTCGGGACCCCAAAATGGTGAGTAATAATCCAAGAAATGGGCCAGAATAGGCCAAAACCGCGAGTGTTGATGACCGACACGTAAACGCACCCCAGGGTTCATCAATCGTGGAAATCACTCCGGGACCCCAAAACGGTGAGTAATAATCCATGAAACGGGCCAGAATCGGGCAAAGCTGCCAGTGTTGATGACCGACACGTAAACGCACCCCAGGGTTCGTTAATCGTGGAAATCACTCCGGGACCCCAAAATAGTGAGTAATAGTCCATGGAACGGGCCATAATCGACCAAAATTGCCAGTGTTGATGACCAACACGTAAGCGCACCTTGGGGTTCAATAACGATGGAAATCACTTCGGGACCCCAAAATGGTGAGTAATAATCCATGAAACGGACCAGAATCGGCCAAAATTGCCAGTGTTGATGAGCGACACATAAACGCACCCCAGGGTTTGTTAATCGTGGAAATCACCTTGGGACCACAAAATAGTGAGTAATAGTCCATGAAACGGGCCAGAATCGACCAAAATTGCCAGTGTTGATGACCGACATGTAAGCGCACCTTGGGGTTCAATCAATATGTAAATGGCTTCGGGACCCCAAAACGGTGAGTAATAATCCATGAGACGGGCCAGAATCGGCCAAAGGTGCCAGTGTTGATGACCGCCACGTAAGCGCACCTTGGGGTTCGTTAATCGTGGAAATCACACCGGGACCCCAAAACAGTGAGTAATAGTCCATGAAACGGGCCAGAATCGGCCAAAACGGGGAGTGTTGACGACCAACACGTAGACGCAACCCAGTATTCATTAATCGCGAAATCACTCCGGGACCCCAAAATAGTGAGTAATAGTCCATGAAACGGGCCAGAATCGACCAAAACTGCCAGTGTTGATGACCGACACGTAAGCGCACCTTGGGGTTCAATAACTATGGATATCGCTTCGGGACCCCAAAACGGCGAGTAATAATCCAAGAAATGGGCCAGAACAGGCCAAAACTGCGAGTGTTGACGACCGACATGTAAACGCACCCAAGTTTCATTAATCGTGGTAATCACTCCGGGACCCCAAAACAGTGAGAAATTGTCCATGAATCGGGCCATAATCGGCCAATACTGCGAGTGTTGATGACCGACACGTAGACGCACCCTGTGGTTCATTAATCGTGAAATCACCCCAAGACCACAAAAAATGAATAATAGTGCATGAAACGGGCCGAATCGACTAAAACAGCCAAGTGTTGATGACCAACACGTAAGCAAACCTTGGGGTTCAATAACAATGGAACTCGCCGACCACAAAACAGTGACTAATAATCCATGAAACGGGCCGAATCGGTCAAAACGCCAATGTTGATGACTAACACGTAAGCGCCACCTTAGGGTTCAATAACTATGGAAATCGCTGGGACCCCAAAACGGTGAGTAATAATCCATGAAATGGGCCGAATCGCCAAAATCGCTAGTGTTGATGACCGACACGTAAGCGCACCTGTGGTTCGTTAATCGTGGAAATCGCCCGACCCCAAAACAAGTGAGTAATAGTCCATGAAACGGGCCAAGATCGCCAAAACTGCCAAAGGTTGATGACCACCACGTTAGCACACCTTGGGGTTCGTTAATCGTGAAATCACCCGACCCCAAAATAGTGAGTAATAGTCCATGAAACGGGCCGAATCGACCAAAACTGCCAAAGTTGATAACCGACACGTAAGCGCACCTTGGGGTTCAATAACTATGGATATCGCCGACCCCAAAACGGCGAGTAATAATCCAAGAAATGGGCCGAAACAGCCAAAATCATGCGAAAAGTTGACGATCGACATGTAAACGCACCCAAGTTTCATTAATCGTGGTAATCACTCCGGGACCCCAAAACAGTGAGAAATTGTCCATCAATCGGGCCATAATCGGCCAATACTGCGAGTGTTGATGACCGACACGTAGACGCACCCCAGGGTTCATTAATCGTGGAAATCACCCCAAGACCACAAAAAAATGAATAATAGTGCATGAAACGGGCCAGAATCGACCAAAACAGCCAGTGTTGATGACCAACACGTAAGCAAACCTTGGGGTTCAATAACAATGGAACTCGCTTCGGGACCACAAAACAGTGACTAATAATCCATGAAACGGGCCAGAATCGGTCAAAACTGCCAATGTTGATGACTAACACGTAAGCGCGCCTTAGGGTTCAATAACTATGGAAATCGCTTTGGGACCCCAAAACGGTGAGTAATAATCCATGAAATGGGCCAGAATCGGCCAAAACTGCTAGTGTTGATGACCGACACGTAAGCGCACCCAGGGTTCGTTAATCGTGGAAATCGCTCCGGGACCCCAAAACAGTGAGTAATAGTCCATGAAACGGGCCAGCATCGGCCAAAACTGCCAGTGTTGATGACCACCACGTTAGCACACCTTGGGGTTCGTTAATCGTGGAAATCACACCGGGACCCCAAAATAGTGAGTAATAGTCCATGAAACGGGCCAAAATCGGCCAAAACTGCGAGTGTTGATGACCAACACATAGACGCAACCCAGTGTTCATTAATCATGGAAATCACTCCGGGACCTCAAAATAGTGAGTAATAGTCCATGAAACGGGCTAGAATCGCCAAACCGCCAAAGGTCGATGACCGACAGGTAAACGCACCTTGGGGTTCAATAACTATGGAAATCACTTCGGGACCCCAAAATGGTGAGTAATAATCCAAGAAATGGGCCAGAATAGGCCAAAACCGCGAGTGTTGATGACCGACACGTAAACGCACCCCAGGGTTCATCAATCGTGGAAATCACTCCGGGACCCCAAAACGGTGAGTAATAATCCATGAAACGGGCCAGAATCGGGCAAAGCTGCCAGTGTTGATGACCGACACGTAAACGCACCCCAGGGTTCGTTAATCGTGGAAATCACTCCGGGACCCCAAAATAGTGAGTAATAGTCCATGGAACGGGCCATAATCGACCAAAATTGCCAATGTTGATGACCAACACGTAAGCGCACCTTGGGGTTCAATAACGATGGAAATCACCGGACCCCAAAATGGTGAGTAATAATCCATGAAACGGACCGAATCGCCAAAATTGCCGTGTTGATGAGCGACACATAAACGCACCCTGTGGTTTGTTAATCGTGGAAATCACCTTGGGACCACAAAATAGTGAGTAATAGTCCATGAAACGGGCCGAATCGACCAAAATTGCCAAAGTTGACGACCGACATGTAAGCGCACCTTGGGGTTCAATCAATATGTAAATGGCTTCGGACCCCAAAACGGTGAGTAATAATCCATGAGACGGGCCAGAATCGCCAAAGGTGCCAAGAGTTGATGACCGACACGTAAACACACCCTGTGGTTCGTTAATCGTGGAAATCACCCGGACCCCAAAATAGTGAGTAATAATCCATGAAACGGGCCGAATCCACCAAACCGCCAAAGTTGATGACCGACACGTAAGCGCACCTTGGGGTTCAATAACTATGGATATCGCCCGACCCCAAAACGGCGAGTAATAATCCAAGAAATGGGCCGAATAGGCTAAAATCATGCGAAAATTGATGATCGACATGTAAACCCACCTGTGTTTCATTAATCGTCAAATCACCCGGACCCCAAAACAGTGACTAATAATCCATGAAACGGGCCGAATCGCCAAAACTACTAGTGTTGATAACCGACACGTAAACATACCCCAGAGTTCGTTAATCGTGGAAATCACTCCGGGACCCCAAAATAGTGCGTAATAGTCCATGAAACAGGCCAGAATCGACCAAAACTACCAGTGTTGATGACCAACACGTAAGCGCGCCTTGGGGTTCAATAAATATGGAAATCGCTTCGGGACCCCAAAACGGTGAGTAATAATCCATGAAACAGGCCAGAATCGGCCAAAACTGCTAGTGTTGATGACCGACACGTAAACGCACCCAGGGTTCGTTAATCGTGGAAATCGCTCCGGGACCCCAAAACAGTGAGTAATAGTCCATGAAACGGGCCAGCATCGGCCAAAACTGCTAGTGTTGATGACAGCCACGTAAGCGCACCTTGGGGTTTGTTAATCATGGAAATCACACCGGGACCCCAAAACAGTGAGTAATAGTCCATGAAACGGGCCAGAATCGGCCAAAAGTGCGAGTGTTGATGACCAACACGTAGACGCAACCAAGTGTTCATTAATCATGGAAATCACTCCGGGACCCCAAAATAGTGAGTAATAGTCCATGAAACGGGCCAGAAACGGCCAAACTGCCAGTGTCGATGACCGAGACATAAGCGCACCTTGGGGTTCAATAACTATGGAAATCGCTTCGGGACCCCAAGACGGTGAGTAATAATCCAAGAAATGGGCCGAATAGGCCAAAATCGCGAAAGTGTTGATGACCGACACATAAACGCACCCTGTGGTTCATCAATCGTGGAAATCACCCGGACCCCAAAACAAAGGAGTAATAGTCCATGAAACGGGCCAAAATCGACTAAAATTGTCGCAGTTGACGACCAACACATAAGCGCACCTTGGGGTTCAATAACTATGGAAATCGCTTCGGGACCCCAAAACGGTGAGTAATAATCCATGAAACGGGCCAGAATCGGCCAAAGCTGCCAGTGTTGATGACCGACACAGAAACGCACCCCAGGGTTCGTTAATCGTGGAAATCACTCCGGGACCGCAAAATAGTGAGTAATAGTCCATGGAACGGGCCATAATCGATGAAAATTGCCAGTGTTGATGACCAACACGTAAGCGCACCTTGGGGTTCAATAACTATGGAAATCACTTCGGGACCCCAAAACGGTGAGTAATAATCCATGAAACAGGCCAGAATCGATCAAAATTGCCAGTGTTGATGACTAACACGTAAGCGCGCCTTGGGGTTCAATAACTATGGAAATCGCTTCGGGACCCCAAAACGGTGTGTAATAATCCATGAAACGGGCCAGAATCGGCCAAAACTGCTAGTGTTGATGACTGACACGTAAACGCACCCAAGGTTCGCTAATCGTGAAATCGCTCCGGGACCCCAAAGCAGTGAGTAATAGTCCATGAAACGGGCCAGCATTGGCCAAAACTGCCAGTGTTGATGACCGCCACGTAAGCGCACCTTGGGGTTCGTTAATCGTGGAAATCACACCGGGACCCCAAAATAGTGAGTAATAGTCCATGAAACGGGCCGAATCGCCAAAATCGCGAAAAGTTGATGACCAACATGTAGACGCAACCCAGTGTTCATTAATCATGGAAATCACTCCGGGACCTCAAAATAGTGAGTAATAGTCCATGAAACGGGCCAGAATGGGCCTAACTGCCAGTGTTGATGGCCGACACGTAAGCGCACCTTGGGGTTCAATAACTATGGAAATCGCTTCGGGACCCCGAAATGGTGAGTAATAATCCAAGAAATGGGGCAGAATAGGCCAAAACCGCGAGTGTTGATGACCGACACGTAAACGCACCCCAGGGTTCATCAATCGTGGAAATCACTCCGGGACCCCAAAACAATGAGTAATAGTCCATGAAACGGGCCAAAATCGACCAAAATTGCCAATGTTGATGACCAACACGTAAGCGCACCTTGGGGTTCAATAACTATGGAAATCGCTTCGGGACCCCAAAACGGTGAGTAATTTCCATGAAACGGGCCAGAATCAGCCAAAGGTGCCAGTGTTGACGATCAAACGTAAACGCACCCTGTGGTTCGTTAATCGTGGAAATCACCCGACCCCAAAATAGTGAGTAATAGTCCATGAAACGGGCGAATCCACCAAAACTGCCAGTGTTGATAACCGACACGTAAGCGCACCTTGGGGTTCAATAACTATGGATATCGCTTCGGGACCCCAAAACGGCGAGTAATAATCCAAGAAATGGGCCAGAACAGGCCAAAACTGCGAGTGTTGACGACCGACATGTAAACGCACCCAAGTTTCATTAATCGTGGTAATCACTCCGGGACCCCAAAACAGTGAGAAATTGTCCATCAATCGGGCCATAATCGCCAATATCGCGAAAAGTTGATGACCGACACGTAGACGCACCCCAGGGTTCATTAATCGTGGAAATCACCCCAAGACCACAAAAAAATGAATAATAGTGCATGAAACGGGCCAGAATCGACCAAAACAGCCAGTGTTGATGACCAACACGTAAGCAAACCTTGGGGTTCAATAACAATGGAACTCGCCTCGGGACCACAAAACAGTGACTAATAATCCATGAACGGGCCGAATCGGTCAAAACCGCCAGTTGTTGATGACTAACACGTAAGCGCCTTTAGGTTCAATAACTATGGAAATCGCTTTGGGACCCCAAAACGGTGAGTAATAATCCATGAAATGGGCCAGAATCGGCCAAAACTGCTAGTGTTGATGACCGACACGTAAGCGCACCCAGGGTTCGTTAATCGTGGAAATCGCCCGACCCCAAAACAAAGAGTAATAGTCCATGAAACGGGCCATCATCGCCAAAACTGCCAAGTTGTTGATGACCACCACGTTAGCACACCTTGGGGTTCTTTAATCGTGGAAATCACACCGACCCCAAAATAGTGAGTAATAGTCCATGAAACGGGCCAAAATCGCCAAAATCGCGAAAGTGTTGATGACCAACACGAGACGCAACCCAGGTTCATTAATCATGGAAATCACCCGGACCTCAAAATAGTGAGTAATAGTCCATGAAACGGGCTAGAATCGCCAAACCGCCAAAGGTCGATGACCGACACGTAAACGCACCTTGGGGTTCAATAACTATGGAAATCACTTCGACCCCAAAATGGTGAGTAATAATCCAAGAAATGGGCCGAATAGGCCAAAACCGCGAAAAGTTGATGACCGACACGTAAACGCACCCTGTGGTTCATCAATCGTGGAAATCACCCGGACCCCAAAACGGTGAGTAATAATCCATGAACGGGCCGAATCCGCAAAGCTGCCAAAGTGTTGACGACCGACACGTAAATGCACCCTGTGGTTCGTTAATCGTGGAAATCACCCGGACCCCAAAATAGTGAGTAATAGTCCATGGAACGGGCCATAATCGATCAAAATTGCCAAGTTGATGACCAACACGTAAGCGCACCTTGGGGTTCAATAACGATGGAAATCACCGGACCCCAAAATGGTGAGTAATAATCCATGAAACGGACCGAATCGCCAAAATTGCCGTGTTGATGAGCGACACATAAACGCACCCTGTGGTTTGTTAATCGTGGAAATCACCTTGGGACCACAAAATAGTGAGTAATAGTCCATGAAACGGGCCGAATCGACCAAAATTGCCAAAGGTTGATGATCCGACATGTAAGCGCACCTTGGGGTTCAATCAATATGTAAATGGCTTCGGACCCCAAAACGGTGAGTAATAATCCATGAGACGGGCCAGAATCGCCAAAGGTGCCAAGTGTTGATGATCGACACGTAAACGCACCTGTGGTTCGTTAATCGTGGAAATCACCCGGACCCCAAAATAGTGAGTAATAATCCATGAAACGGGCCGAATCCACCAAAACCGCCAAAGTGTTGACGACCGACACGTAAGCGCACCTTGGGGTTCAATAACTATGGATATCGCCGACCCCAAAACGGCGAGTAATAATCCAAGAAATGGGCCGAATAGGCTAAAATCATGAAAGTGTGATGACCGACATGTAAACCCACCCAGGTTTCATTAATCGTCGAAATCACTCCGGGACCCCAAAACAGTGACTAATAATCCATGAAACGGGCCAGAATCGGCCAAAACTACTAGTGTTGATAACCGACACGTAAACATACCCCAGAGTTCGTTAATCGTGGAAATCACCCGGACCCCAAAATAGTGCGTAATAGTCCATGAAACAGCCGAATCGATTAAAACTACCAAAGTTGATGACCAACACGTAAGCGCCGCTTGGGTTCAATAAATATGGAAATCGCCGACCCCAAAACGGTGAGTAATAATCCATGAAACAGCCAAAATCGCCAAAATCGCTAGTGTTGATGATCGACACGTAAACGCACCTGTGGTTCGTTAATCGTGGAAATCGCCCGACCCCAAAACACATGAGTAATAGTCCATGAAACGGGCCAAGATCGCCAAAACTGCTAGTGTTGATGACAGCCACGTAAGCGCACCTTGGGGTTTGTTAATCATGGAAATCACACCGGGACCCCAAAACAGTGAGTAATAGTCCATGAAACGGGCCAGAATCGGCCAAAAGTGCGAAAAGTTGATGACCAACACGTAGACGCAACTAAGTGTTCATTAATCATGGAAATCACTCCGGGACCCCAAAATAGTGAGTAATAGTCCATGAAACGGGCCAGAAACGGCCAAACTGCCAGTGTCGATGACCGACACGTAAGCGCACCTTGGGGTTCAATAACTATGGAAATCGCTTCGGGACCCCAAGACGGTGAGTAATAATCCAAGAAATGGGCCAGAATAGGCCAAAACTGCGAGTGTTGATGACCGACACGTAAACGCACCCCAGGGTTCATCAATCGTGGAAATCACCCGACCCCAAAACAAAGGAATAATAGTCCATGAAACGGGCCAAAATCGACCAAAATTGTCAGTGTTGATGACCAACACGTAAGCGCACCTTGGGGTTCAATAACTATGGAAATCGCTTCGGGACCCCAAAACGGTGAGTAATAATCCACGAAACGGGCCAGAATCGGCCAAAGCTGCCAGTGTTGATGACCGACACAGAAACGCACCCCAGGGTTCGTTAATCGTGGAAATCACTCCGGGACCGCAAAATAGTGAGTAATAGTCCATGGAACGGGCCATAATCGACGAAAATTGCCAGTGTTGATGACCAACACGTAAGCGCACCTTGGGGTTCAATAACTATGGAAATCACTTCGGGACCCCAAAATGGTGAGTAATAATCCATGAAACGGACCAGAATCGACCAAATTGCCAGTGTTGATGAGCGACATGCAAACGCACCCCAGGGTTTGTTAATCATGGAAATCACCTTGGGACCACAAAATAGTGAGTAATAGTCCATGAAACGGGCCAGAATGGACCAAAATTGCCAGTGTTGATGACCAACACGTAAGCGCACCTTGGGGTTCAATAACTATGGAAATCGCTTCGGGACCCCAAAACGGTGAGTAATAATCCATGAGACGGGCCAGAATCGGCCAAAGGTGCCAGTGTTGATGACCGACACGTAAACGCACCCCAGGGTTCGTTAATCGTGGAAATCACTCCGGGACCCCAAAATAGTGAGTAATAATCCATGAAACGGGCCAGAATTGACCTAAAATTCCAGTGTTGATGACCGACACGTAAGCGCACCTTGGGGTTCAAAAACTATGGATATCGCTTTGGGACCCCAAAACGGCGAGTAATAATCCAAGAAATGGGCCAGAATAGGCTAAAATCGCGAAAAGTTGATGACCGACACGTAAATGCACCCACGCTTCATTAATCGTGGAAATCACCCGGACCCCAAAACAAAGGAGTAATTGTACATGAATCGGGCCATAATCGCAAAACCGCGAAAGTGTTGATGACCGACACGTAGACGCACCCCAGGGTTCATTAATCGTGGAAATCACCCCAAGACCGCAAAACAGTGAATAATAGTCCATGAAACGGGCCAGAATCGACCAAAACTGCCAGTGTTGATGACCAACACGTAAGCGCACCTTGGGGTTCAATAACTATGGAACTCGCTTCGGGACCCCAAAACAGTGACTAATAATCCATGAAACGGGCCAGAATCGGCCAAAACTGCTAGTGTTGATGACCGACACGTAAACGCACCCCAGGGTTCGTTAATCGTGGAAATCACTCCGGGACCCCAAAATAGTGCGTAATAGTCCATGAAACAGGCCAAAATCGACCAAAACTACCAGTGTTGATGACCAACACGTAAGCGCGCCTTGGGGTTCAATAACTATGGAAATCGCTTCGGGACCCGAAAACGGTGAGTAATAATCCATGAAACGGGCCAGAATCGGCCAAAACTGCTAGTGTTGATGACCGACACGTAAACGCACCCAGGGTTCATTAATCGTGGAAATCGCTCCGGGCCCCCAAAACAGTGAGTAATAGTTCATGAAACGGGCCAGCATCGGCCAAAACTGCCAGTGTTGATGACAGCCACGTAAGCGAACCTTGGGGTTCGTTAATCGTGGAGATCACACCGGGACCCCAAAACAGTGGGTAATAGTCCATGAAACGGCCCAGAATCGGCCAAAACTGCGAGTGTTGATGACCAACACGTAGACGCAACCCAGTGTTCATTAATCATGGAAATCACTCCGAGACCCCAAACTAGTGAGTAATAGTCCATGAAACAGGCCAGAATCGGCCAAACTGCCAGTGTCGATGACCGACACGTAAGCGCACCTTGGGGTTCAATAACTATGGAAATCGCTTCGGGACCCCAAAACGGTGAGTAATAATCCATGAAACGGGCCAGAATCGGCCAAAGCTGCCAGTGTTGATGACCAACACGGAAACGCACCCCAGGGTTCGTTAATCGTGGAAATCACTCCGGGACCCTAGAATAGTGAGTAATAGTCCATGGAACAGGCCATAATCGACGAAAAATGCCAATGTTGATGACCAACACGTAAGCGCACAATAACTATGGAAATCACTTCGGGACCCCAAAATGGGGAGTAATAATCCATGAAACGGACCAGAATCGGCCAAAATTGCCAGTGTTGATGAGCGACACGTAAACGCACCCTAGGGTTTGTTAATCGTGGAAATCACCGGGACCACAAAATAGTGAGTAATAGTCCATGAAACGGGCCAGAATCGAATTAAAATTGTCAGTGTTGATGACCAACACGTAAGCGCACCTTGGGGTTCAATAAATATGTAAATCGCTTCGGGACCCCAAAACGGTGAGTAATAATCCATGAGATGGGCCAGAATCGGCCAAAGGTGCCAGTGTTGATGACCGGCACGTAAACACACCCCAGGGTTCGTTAATCGTGGAAATCACTCCGGGGCCCCAAAATAGTGAGTAATAATCCATGAAACGGGCCAGAATCGACCAAAACTGCCAGTGTTGATGACTGACCCGTAAGCGCACCTTGGGGTTCAATAACTATGGATATCGCTTCGGGACCCCAAAACGGTGAGTAATAATCCAAGAAATGGGCCAAAATAGGCCAAAACTGTGAGTGTTGATGACCGACACGTAAACGCACCCCAGAATAAGCCAGACTCCCAGTGTTAATGACCGACACGTAAGCGCACCTTGGGGTTCAACAACTATCGAAATCGATTTTGGACCCCAAAACAGTGAGTAATAATCCAAGAAACGGGCCAGAATCGGCCAAACTGCGAGTGTTGGTGACCGACAGGTAAACGCACCTCTGTGGTTCGTTAATCATGGAAATCACTCGCACCCAAAAACAGTGAGTAATAGTCCATGAAACGGCCAGAATCGGCCAAAACTGCCAGTGTTGATTACCAACACGTAAGCGCACTTTGGGGTTCAACACCTATGAAAATCGCTAAGGGACCCCGAAACAGTGAGTAATAGTCCAATAAACGGGCCGAATCGCCAAAATCATGCGAAAGTGTTGATGACCGCATCTAAACGCACCCTGTGGTTCGTTAATCGTGGAAATCACCGACCCCAAAACAAAGGAGTAATAGTCCATGAAACGGGCCGAATCGGCCAAAACTCCCAGTGTTAATGACCAACACGTAAGCGCATCTTGGGGTTCAACAACTATAGAAATGATTCTGGACCACAAAATAGTGAGTAATAATCCAAGAACGGGCCGAATCGCCAAACCGCGAAAAGTTGGTGATCGACACGTAAACGCACCCTGTGGTTCGTTAATTATGGAAATCACTCGCACCCCAAAACAAAGGAGTAATAGTCCATGAACGGGCCGAATCGCCAAAATCGCAAGCAGTTAATGACCGATACGTAAGCGCACCTTGGGTTCAACAACTATGGAAATCGATTCGACCCCAAAACAAAGGAGTAATAATCCAAGAAATGGGCCGAATCGCCAAACAATGAAAAGTTGAGATCGACACAAACGCACCCTAGGTTCGTTAATCGTGGAAATCACTCGCACCCAAAACAAAGGAGTAATAGTCCATGAACGGGCCGTAATCGCTAAAATCGCCAAGATGAAAATCTCTTCGACCCCAAATAGTGAGTAATAGTCCAATAAACGGGCGAATCGCCAAAATCGCCAAGTTGTTGATGATCGACACGTAAACGCACCTGTGGTTCGTTAATCGTGGAAATCATTCTCGGGACCCAAAACAGTGAGTAATAGTCCTCAAACGGGCCGAATCGCCAAAATTGCCGCCGTTGATGACCGACACGTAAGCGCACCTTGGGGTTCAACAACTATGGAAATCGCTGGGACCACAAAACAGTGAGTAATAGTCCAAGAACGGGCCGTAATCAGCCAAAATCGCGAGTGTTGATGACTGACACGTAAACGCACCCCTGTGGTTCGTTAATCATGGAAATCACTCGGGACCCCAAAACTGTGAGTAATAGTCCATGAACGGGCCGAATCGCCAAAACTCCCAAAGCAGTTAATGACCAACATGTAAGCACACCTTGGGGTTCATCAACTCTAGAAATCGATTCGACCCCAAAACAAAGGAGTAATAATCCAAGAAACGGGCTAGAATCGACCAAACCGCGAAAGTGTTGGCGATCGACACGTAAACGCACCCCACGGTTCGTTAATCATGGAAATCACTCTCGACCCCAAAACAAAGGAGTAATAGTCCATGAACGGGCCGAATCGCCAAACCGCCAAAGGTTGATGACCGACACGTAAGCGCACCTTGGGGTTCAACAACTATGGAAATCGCCTCGGGACCCCAAAACAGTGAGTAATAATCCAAGAAACGGGCCAGAATCGCCAAACCGCGAAAGTGTTGACGATCGACACGTGAACGCACCCCAGGGTTCGTTAATCGTGCAAATCACTCTGGGACCCCAAAACAGTGAGTAATAATCCATGAAACGGGCCAAAATCGGCCAAAACTATCAGTGTTGATGACCGACACGTAAGCGCACCTTGGGGTTCAACAACTATGGAAATCACTTCGGGACCCCAAAACAGTGAGTAATAATCCAAGAAACGGGCCAGAATCGGCCAAGCTGCGAGTGTTGATGACCGACACGTAAACGCACCCCAGGATTCGTTAATCATGGAAACCACTCCGGGACCACAAAACAGTGATTAATAATCCATGAAACGTGCCAGAATCGGCCAAAACTATCGTTTGATGACCAACACGTAAGCGCACCTTGGTGTTCAACAACTATGGAAATCATTTCGACCCCAAAACAAAGGAGTAATATTCCAAGAACGGGCCGAATCGCCAAACCGTGAGTGTTGATGGTCGACACGTAAACGCACCCTGTGGTCGTTAATCGTGGAAATCACCGACCCCAAAACAGTGAGTAATAGTCCATGAACGGGCCGAATCGCCAAAACTGCCAAAGGTTGACGACCGACACGTAAGTGCACCTTGGGGTTCAACAACTATGGAAATCGCCTCGGGACCCCAAAACAGTGAGTAATAATCGAACAAACATGCTATAATCACTCAAAACTACGAGTGTTGATGAACGACACGTAAACACACCCCAGGGTTCGTTAATCATGGAAACCACTCCGGGACCCCAAAACTGTGAGTAATAATCCATGAAACGGGCAAGAATCGGCCAAAACTATCAGTGTTGATGACCGACACGTAAGTGCACCTTGGGGTTCAACAACTATGGAAATCACCTCGGGACCCCTAAACAGTGAGTAATAATCCAACAAACAGGATAGAATCGCCAAAACTCCGAAAGTGTTGTCGACCGACACGTAAACAAGCCCTGGGGTTCGTTAATCATGGAAACCACTCCGGGACCTCAAAACAGTGAGTAATAGTCCATGAAACGGGCGAGAATTGGGCAAAACTGCCAGTGTTGATGACCGACATGTAAGCGCACCTTGGGGTTCAACAATTATGGAAATCGCCTCGGGACCCCTAAATAGTGAGTAATAATCCAACAAACAAAGCTAGAATCGCCAAAATCGCGAAAGTGTTGATGATCGACACGTAAACGCATTCTGTGGTTCTTTAATCATGGAAACCACCCGACCCCAAAACAAAGGAGTAATAATCCATGAACGGGCCGAATCGCCAAAACTATCGTTGTTGATGACCGACACATAAGCGCACCTTGGGGTTCAACAACTATGGAAATCGCTTCGGGAACCCAAAACAGTGAGTAATAGTCCAAGAAATGGGCCAGAATCGGCCAAACTGCGAGTGTTGCTGACCGACACGTAAACGCACCCCAGGGTTCGTTAATAGTGCAAATCACCGGGAACCCGGCAAAGAGTAATAGTCCATGAAATGGGCCGAATAAGCCGCACTCCCAAAGCAGTTAATGACCGACACGTAAGCACACCTTCGGGTTCAACAACTATTGAAATCGATTTTGGACCCCAAAATAGAGAGTAATAATATAAGAAATGGGCCAGAATCGGCCAAACTGCGAGTGTTGATGACCAACACGTAGACGCAACCCAGTGTTCATTAATCATGGAAATCACTCCGAGACCCCAAACTAGTGAGTAATAGTCTATGAAACAGCCGAATCGCCAAACCGCCAAAGGTCGACGATCGACACGTAAGCGCACTTTGGGGTTCAATAAGTATGGAAATCGCCGGACCCCAAAACGGTGAGTAATAATCCATGAACGGGCCGAATCGCCAAAGCTGCCAAGTGTTGATGACCAACACGAACGCACCCTGTGGTTCGTTAATCGGGAAATCACCCGACCCCAAAATAGTGAGTAATAGTCCATGGAACGGGCCATAATCGACGAAAAATGCCAATGTTGATGACCAACACGTAAGTGCACAATAACTATGGAAATCACTTCGGGACCCCAAAATGGGGAGTAATAATCCATGAAACGGACCAGAATCGGCCAAAATTACCAGTGTTGATGAGCGACACGTAAACGCACCCTAGGGTTTGTTAATCGTGGAAATCACTCTGGGACCACAAAATAGTGAGTAATAGTCCATGAAACGGGCCAGAATCGACCAAAATTGTCAGTGTTGATGACCAACACGTAAGCGCACCTTGGGGTTCAATAAATATGTAAATCGCTTCGGGACCCCAAAACGGTGAGTAATAATCCATGAGATGGGCCAGAATCGGCCAAAGGTGCCAGTGTTGATGACCGGCACGTAAACACACCCCAGGGTTCGTTAATCGTGGAAATCACTCCGGGGCCCCAAAATAGTGAGTAATAATCCATGAAACGGGCCGAATCGACCAAAACCGCCAAGTTGTTGATGATCGACCCGTAAGCGCACCTTGGGGTTCAATAACTATGGATATCGCCGACCCCAAAACGGTGAGTAATAATCCAAGAAATAGGCCAAAATAGGCCAAAATCATGAAAAGTGTTGATGACCGACACGTAAATGCACCCTGTGGTTTGTTAATAGTGCAAATCACTGGGAACCCAAGCAAAGGAGTAATAGTCCATGAACGGGCCGAATAAGCCGCACTCAAAGCAGTTAATGACCGACACGTAAGCGCACCTTTGGGGTTCAACAACTATCAAATCGATTTTGGACCCCAAAACAAAGGAGTAATAATCCAAGAACGGGCCGAATCGCCAAACCGCAAGTGTTGGCGATCGACGACGTAAACGCACCTGTGGTTCGTTAATCGTGGAAATCAATCTCGCACCCAAAACAAAGGAGTAATAGTCCATGAAACGGCCAGAATCGGCCAAAACTGCCAGTGTTGATTACCAACACGTAAGCGCACTTTGGGGTTCAACAACTATGAAAATCGCTTAGGGACCCCGAAACAGTGAGTAATAGTCCAATAAACGGGCTAGAATCGGCCAAAACTGCCAGTGTTGATGATCGACACGTAGCACCCCAGGGTTCGTTAATCGTGGAAATCACCCTGGGCCCCAAAACAGTGAGTAATAGTCCATGAAATGGGCCAGAATCTGACAAAACTGCCAGTGTTGATGACCGACAAGTAAGCGCACCTTGGGGTTCAACACCTATGGAAGTCGCCTCGGGACCCCAAAACAGTGAGTAATAGTCCAAGAAATGGGCCGAATCGCCAAAATCATGAAAAGTTGATGATCGACATCTAAACGCACCCTGTGGTTCGTTAATCGTGGAAATCACCGGGACCCCAAAACAAGGAGTAATAGTCCATGAAACGGGCCGAATCGCCAAAACTCCCAAAGTTAATGACCAACACGTAAGCGCATCTTGGGGTTCAACAACTATAGAAATCGATTCGACCCCAAAATAGTGAGTAATAAACCAAGAACGGGCCGAATCGCCAAATCATGAAAGTGTTGGCGATCGACACGTAAACGCACCCTGTGGTTCGTTAATTATGGAAATCACTCGCACTCCCAAAACAATGAGTAATAGTCCATGAAACGGGCCGAATCAGCCAAAACTGCAAGCAGCAATGACCGATACGTAAGCGCACCTTGGGTTCAACAACTATGGAAATCGATTCGACCCCAAAACAAAGGAGTAATAATCCAAGAATGGGCCGAATCGCCAAACAGCGAAAAGTTGAGACCGACACATAAACGCACCCTAGGTTCAGAATCGTGGAAATCACTCGCACCCAAAACAGGAGTAATAGTCCATGAACGGGCTGAATCGCCAAAACTGCCAGTATTGATGACCGACACATAAGCGCACCTTGGGGTTCAACAACTATGAAAATCTCTTCGGGACCCCGAAATAGTGAGTAATAGTCCAATAAACGGGCGAATCGCCAAAATCGCCAGTTGTTGATGATCGACACGTAAACGCACCCAGTGGTTCGTTAATCGAGAAATCATTCTGGGACCCAAAATGGAGTAATAGTCCCCAAACGGGCCGAATCGCAAAATTGCCGCGTTGATGACCGGCACGTAAGCGCATTGGGGTTCAACAACTATGGAAATCGCCGACCACAAAACAGTGAGTAATAGTCCAAGAAACGGGCCGTAATCAGCCAAAATCATGAAAGTGTTGATGATCGACACGTAAACGCACCCCTGTGGTTCGTTAATCGTGGAAATCACCGACCCCAAACCGTGAGTAATAGTCCATGAACGGGCCGAATCGCCAAAACTCCCAAGCAGTTAATGACCAACATGTAAGCACACCTTGGGGTTCATCAACACTAGAAATCGATTCTGGACCCCAAAACAGTGAGTAATAATCCAAGAAACGGGCTAGAATCGACCAAACTGCGAGTGTTGGTGACTGACACGTAAACGCACCCCACGGTTCGTTAATCATGGAAATCACTCTCGGACCCCAAAACAAAGGAGTAATAGTCCATGAACGGGCCAGAATCGCCAAACCGCCAAAGGTTGATGACCGACATGTAAGCGCACCTTGGGGTTCAACAACTATGGAAATCGCTTCGGGACCCCAAAACAGTGAGTAATAATCCAAGAAACGGGCCAGAATCGGCCAAACTGCGAGTGTTGCTGACCGACACGTAAACGCACCCTGTGGTTCGTTAATCGCAAATCACCGGGACCCCAAAATAGTGAGTAATAATCCATGAACGGGCCGAATCGCCAAAACTATCGTTGTTGATGACCGACACGTAAGCGCACCTTGGGGTTCAACAACTACGAAATCACCGGACCCCAAAACAAAGGAGTAATAATCCAAGAACGGGCCGAATCGCCAAGCTGCGAAAAGTTGATGACCGACACGTAAACGCACCCTGTGGTTCGTTAATCATGGAAACCACTCCGGGACCACAAAACAGTGATTAATAATCCATGAAACGTGCTAGAATCGGCCAAAACTATCAGTGTTGATGACCAACACGTAAGCGCACCTTGGTGTTCAACAACTATGGAAATCATTTCGGGACCCCAAAACAGTGAGTAATATTCCAAGAAACGGGCCGAATCGCCAAACCGTGAGTGTTGATGGTCGACACGTAAACGCACCCCTGTGGTCGTTAATCATGGAAATCACCGGGACCCCAAAACAAAGGAGTAATAGTCCACGAACGGGCCGAATCGCCAAAACTGCCAAAGTTGATGACCGACACGTAAGTGCACCTTGGGGTTCAACAACTATGGAAATCGCCGACCCCTAAACAAAGAGTAATAATCGAACAAACAAAGCTATAATCGGTCAAAACTACGAAAGTGTTGATGAACGACACGTAAACACACCCTGTGGTTCGTTAATCATGGAAACCACCCGACCCCAAAACCGTGAGTAATAATCAATGAAACAGGCAAGAATCGGCCAAAACTATCAGTGTTGATGACCGACACGTAAGTGCACCTTGGGGTTCAACAACTATGGAAATCACTTCGGGACCCCTAAACAGTGAGTAATAATCCAACAAACAGGCTAGAATCGGCCAAAACTCCGAGTGTTGTTGACCGACACGTAAACAAGCCCTGTGGTTCGTTAATCATGGAAACCACCCGGACCTCAAAACAAGGAGTAATAGTCCATGAACGGGCCGAATCCGCCAAAACTGCCAAAGTTGATGACCGACACGTAAGCGCACCTTAGGTTCAACAACTATGGAAATCGCCGACCCCAAACAAAGGAGTAATAGTCGAGAAACGGGCCGAATCGCCAAAAGTGCCATTGTTGACGACCGACACGTAAATGCACCCCAGGGTTCGTTAATCGTGGAAATCACCCTGGGACCCCAAAGTAGTGAATAATAGTCCATGAAATGGGCCAGAATCGGCCAAAACTGCTAGTGTTGATGACCGACACGTAAGCGCACCTTGAGGTTCAACAACTATGAAAATCGCCTCGGGACCCCAAAACAGTGAGTAATAGTCCAAGAAATGGGCCAGAATCGCCAAATCATGAAAGTGTTGCCGATCGACACGTAAACGCACCCCAGGGTTCGTTAATAGTACAAATCACTCTGGGAACCCGAAGCAGTGAGTAATAGTCCATGAAACGGGCCAGAATAAGCCAGACTCCCAGTGTTAATGACCGACACGTAAGCGCACCTTGGGGTTCAACAACTATTGAAATCGATTTTGGACCCCAAAATAGAGAGTAATAATATAAGAAATGGGCCGAATCGCTAAATCGCGAAAGTGTTGGTGACCAACACGTAAACGCACCCTGTGGTTCTTTAATCGTGGAAATCACTCGCACCCCAAAACAAGGAGTAATAGTTCATAAACGCCAAAATCGCCAAACCGCAAGTGATGATGATCGACACGTAAACACACCCTGTGGTTTGTTAATCGTGGAAATCACCGACCCCAAAACTGTGAGTAATAATCCATGAAACGGGACAGAATCGGCCAAAACTCCCAGTGTTAATGACCAACATGTCAGCACACCTTGGGGTTCATCAACTATAGAAATCGATTCTGGACCCCAAAACAAAGGAGTAATAATCCAAGAACGAGCCGAATCGCCAAACCGCGAAAGTGTTGTCGATCGACACGTAAACGCACCCGTGGTTCGTTAATCGCAAATCACCGGGACCCCAAAACAAAGGAGTAATAATCCATGAAACGGGCCGAATCGCCAAACCACGAAAGTGTTGATGAGCGACACGTAACGCACCCTGTGGTTCATTAATCATGGAAACCACCCGACCACAAAGTGATTAATAATCCATGAAATGGGCCGAATCGCCAAAACTATCGTTGTTGATGACCGACACGTAAGGGCACCTTGGGGTTAAACAACTATGGAAATCACCGACCCCAAAACAACAAGAATAATCCAAGAAACGGGCCGAATCAGCCAAACCGCGAAAGTGTTGATGATCAAACGTAAACGCACCCTGTGGTTCGTTAATCATGGAAACCACCCGACCACAAAACAGTGATTAATAATCCATGAAACGTGCCAGAATCGGCCAAAACAATCAGTTTTGATGACCGACACGTAAGCGCACCTTGGTGTTCAACAACTATGGAAATCTCTTCGGGACCCCAAAACAGTGAGTAATATTCCAAGAAACGGGCCAGAATCGGCTAAACTGTGAGTGTTGATGACCGACACGTAAACGCACCCCAGGGTCGTTAATCGTGGTAATCACTCTGGGACCCCAAAACAGTGAGTAATAGTCCATGAACGGGCCGAATCGCCAAACTCGCCAAAGTTGATGATCGACACGTAAGTGCACCTTGGGGTTCAACAACTATGGAAATCGCCAGACCCCAAACAAAGGAGTAATAATCCAACAAACAAAGCTATAATCGTAAAAACTACGAAAGTGTTGATGAGCGACACGTAAACACACCCCGTGGTTCGTTAATCCCGAAACCACCCGACCCCAAAACCGTGAGTAATAATCCATGAAAGGGGCCGAATCGCCAAAACTATCGTTGTTGACGATCGACACGTAAGCGCACCTTGGGGTTCAACAACTATGGAAATCACCGACCCCTAAACAAAGGAGTAATAATCCAACAATAGGCTAGAATCGCCAAAACTCCGAAAGTGTTGTCGACCGACACGTAAACAAGCCCTGTGGTTCGTTAATCATGGAAACCACCCGGACCCCAAAACAGTGAGTAATAGTCCATGAACGGGCCAGAATCGGCAAAATCGCGAAAAGTTGATGACCGACACGTAAGCGCACCTTGGGGTTCAACAACTATGGAAATCGCCGACCCCTAAACAAAGAGTAATAATCCAACAAACGCTAGAATCGCCAAAACTCCGAAAGTGTTGATGACCGACACGTAAACGCACCTCAAAGCTTCGTTAATCATGGAAACCACCGGACCCCAAAACATTGAGTAATAATACATGAACGGGCCAAATCGCCAAAACTATCAGTGTTGATGACCGACACGTAAGCGCACCTTGGGGTTCAACAACTATGGAAATAGCCTCGGGACCCCAAAACAGTGAGTAATAGTCCAAGAAACGGGCCAAAATCAGCCAAAATCATGAAAGTGTTGATGACCGACACGTAAACGCACCCTGTGGTTCGTTAATCATGGAAATCACCGGGACCCCAAACAAAGGAGTAGTAGTCCATGAAACGGGCCGAATCGCCAAAACTCCCAAAGCAGTTAATGACCAACACGTAAGCGCATCTTGGGGTTCAACAACTATAGAAATCGATTCGACCCCAAAACAAAGGAGTAATAATCCAAGAAACGGGCCGAATTGGCCAAATCCGCGAAAAGTTAAGACCGACACGTAAACGCACCCTGTGGTTCATTAATAGTGCAAATCACCGGGAACCCAAGCAAAGGAGTAATAGTCCATGAAACGGGCCGAATATGCTAGACTCCCAAAGTTGATGATCGACACGAAGCGCACCTTGGGGTTCAACAACTATCAAATCGATTTTGGACCCCAAAACAAAGGAGCAATAATCCAAGAAACGGGCCAGAATCGCCAAATCGCGAAAGTGTTGGCGATCGACACGAACGCACCCCTGTGGTTCGTTAATCGTGGAAATCACTCAAACCCAAAACAAGGAGTAATAGTCCATGAACGCCGAATCGCCAAAACGCCAAAGTTTTATGACCGACACGAAGCGCATATTGGGGTTCAACAACTATGAAAATCGCCTCGGGACCCCGAAACAGTGAGTAATAGTCCAATAAACGGGCTAGAATCAGCCAAAACTGCCAGTGTTGATGACCGACACGTAGCACCCCAGGGTTCGTTAATCGTGGAAATCACTCTGGGACCCCAAAACAATGAGTAATAGTCCATGAAATGGGCCAGAATACGCCAAAACTGCCAGTGTTGATGACCGACACGTAAGCGCACCTTGGGGTTCAACACCTACGGAAGTCGCCTCGGGACCCCAAAACAGTGAGTAACTATGGTGTGACTTCAAGATTTTTGCGCGCCAGGTGACATGCTTGTTTGCTCGGTTTACATACCATACATTGTCTTATATTTTGAGCATTTATGGTACATAACTCTGTTCAATATTTTCTATATTAATGTTGTACAAAATTATAAGTGATGCTAACATTACATAATTAATCCATCATAAATAAAATTATATCATATTTACTTGACTAATCTAAATCTTTTTACATATTGTAATAATTGCAGTGTTAGTTAGGCTTGAGTGTGCACATTCTTCTCATTCTATACTTTTATGATTGAATATCAATATCTAATAGGCACTAAAGAGTTAACACCTTATACATCACTTCCTAAACATGTTCTTCGGAATTTTGAACAAATTAGATAATAGAATCTAAATCTCTTTTTTCTTCTTACCATGATCATCACCAGTGCGATACTTCTTTGCAATATTTGTTCAATGTATTGTTGGTCTAAAATATAGGTGTTATGTTCTATCATAGCACAATCACAAAAAGAATCTGAATGATTCCAAGCTCCATAATTCAACTCTAGTATTCGTCTTGAACTACTTTTATACTACCAAAACAATTCATATTGATACATCTCATACACGTTTCATATGTTTCTATTGGTTGAAATAATACATGCATTCTCATACAGCTTAGCTAGGCATGTTACATCGATAGAAAAAGTCCATCACTACATATTATATGTTATTGAGTTGAAGCAATTCCTATTTTTTTATTTCATGTGCCATTCAAAGATTGAAATATATATAATTTCTAGCTGTGTCCTTATACTTTTTCTACGAGTGTCTGAAATTAGAAAATGATACTTTAACAATATTAGATTTGCATTCATATGAGCGATAAGTATTTATTTTGTCATCAGACCATTTGTAGTCCATATAAGTTCTTAGAATGTATTGTCCGTAATAAGACAGTTTTGTTACCACCTTTCATTTCTTATATCTAAAATTGTTCATTTTTTCTACTAAATAGAATTTTCTATGCCGCCATGATCATCACTCTAAAGTTAATGGTAATTCAAAAATAACCAAATCTATCTCTCAGCCCGTATCATCGTAGCTTGTGTATTCATGTTAATATATTAAAGGTAGGTATTATGACTTAAATAAATAGTTTTTTATTTTCAGCCACTTAATTGATAATGAATATAATAATTGTATATAGTGGTGTTTTTTTTTGCAAAGGTATATCATGAGGTGTCATTGCATGCAAGCAATATGTACGCAGATTGCTTAAGAAGGCCTTGCAGCCAATGGATTTATTGTGCAAATTCAAATATCAGTTTAATCAGCATATGGAGCAGTAGAATGAACAAATGTGCTAGTTCTCTTTTTAGATGAGTGCAACTTATGGAAGGAAAACCCAAATGTGATATATCGTTCAGGACGTAGTCTGGCCTGTTCTTTCTCCTTCCATAGTTCCGACGTCTGACTCCTAGTATTATTTGCCTAACTAATCTTTAGATCAGCACAGTTATACTTAGAGTTCACCATATAATCGGCAGATGAAATATTCAGTCTACATGAATAAGTAGGCCAACGTCGATTTTCTATAAGGAATTTTCGATAAAAGAATGCATTTTTTCTGTAGAATCATGTGATATTGCTCAATCAAAAATTTGCATACCATGCATTTATTAAAAGCGTCATATTGCTCCCTAAAAAGAGAGCGTAATATAGCTTTTTGGGGGGTTAAGATCTGCTTTTCTTTTGGGTTAAGATTTCCATAGAGCATGTCCTTGATAGATTTCGGTTTAAAAACTTTTACTTTATATAGTTGCTGGGCCTTATTAAGAGATAGGATATATGAATGGAATTCAAAATGCATAAGAGTATAGATCACGTGAAGTCTGATAAAAGCTTCAATTAGAAGTTGGGCCCGGATAGGAGCAATGGTATTTTTTACTTACGGTGGTTGTAGTTGTTTTTTCATGTCAAGTTCCGGTCACCATCCATACGTGCTATTACATGCCGATCCGGTCACCTCTCTTCTTTCCAACTTTTTTACATTTATTAAAATACACCTTGTACATGTCATTTCAATACACATAACTTTAGGTACGTAGCAAAATATCTTTAAGTCTCAGACGTAAGTTTTCTTATTTGCCTCTTTTAGCTAAGTGACCCGCACATTTGTGCGCCTAGATATTTACTCTTGTTTTCAACTATTATTTGACTCGCTATATTAGCTTTGATGTATAATATTGAATAAAGAAGATAATATTGTAGCCGATAAACAAAATACATGATTCAGACTTTGGTACAAACCCGTCAATAAGTATGTCATGTTTTCTAGAGCACTTTGGTGTGAGAACTAAATATCAGTGGCATTGAGGTCCTCGAGCCCCTTGTAAATTTCTCTGGAATTCTTGATCATCGCCAACATCCTTCTGCAATGTTTTTTTTCCGGTTGATGTCTATCTATGCTGAAATAATTTGTGTGAAATTTTTGACTAAGAGTATACATTGATGCCTTGTATCTATGACATCTATATAAATCATTCTCTTAATAGAATGCATACCTCTAGTCGCTTTTTTTATTGTGTTCACCATTTCTGAAAGGAAATTACCGTGATTCTCCATCATCTGTGTATTCTTGTAAGTTTCATTATGGAAGGAAATTTAAATACCAAAGATACAATACCTTACAGTGAATTTTCTTATGTTTTATTTTTAGGCACTTTTCACATGAAGAGAACAAATTATTGGTGGCAGATACTCATATCATTTCCATCTTCTCTTCAAATCATATCATCTCTGGCCCTAATGCATTTTGCATATTTTATTAGTGCAGTGCCATCCATCTAGATGCTTCCACCTATGATGTAGTTCGCTATTTGATTATCCATCTAATACCTCTTGTTCGTGAACCATATGTTAATAAAATTTCTTAGGCACCAATAAAATTTCTTGTTCATTTATAACTGTAATTATAAGCACGTCAGATTGTACTGTTACAGTTCTCCTGCAAAAAAAAATGTACGTATATAGTTTAGCATAAATATATATTTGTTAGCATAGCATCAATAAAACTTGATCCCGTCAAAACTGGTTGCCAATTATTTTTGCCTTTTCTCTTGGTGGCATGAGCTTTACGATATGGCGTGCTTATGTCTTGAAGCGTCATGCGGTAGACGGAAGTAGTCTAAATCCCATGATTTGCATGTATCGTTTATGTGCATGTCCTAATCGGACATTGTCTCATGATTTGTTTGTGTTAGTAAAATTGATCCTCTGTATATACGCATGTAGTATTCATTGATTTGTTGACATCCTAGATGACATCATTAGATGTAATATTCTGTCAGGACTAATTTTTCTAAGGGATGCTCGACTCTTCCTTGTAGTTGGTTGCCGATTTTACAATGCCATGTACGCCATTGTTTCTCGGACAGACTTTTTTTTACGCAAAAGTCACATGAATTTGAGGAAAGACGTGTCAAACTATTGTAACATGACGTGCCAACTTTTTATGCGTGACTATATTTATATGTAACGCTACTTCTATTAAATCTCAACTGTTAATATCTAAAATTAACGATCAAGATTATTTATTCTATGTAGACGATTGTGATGGCTTGTTTGGTTCTTGTTTTAATTATGTAATAGATAGTCCAAGAAATGGGCCAGAATCGGCCAAAACTGCGAGTGTTGATGACCGACACGTAAACGCACCCCACGGTTCGTTAATCATGAAAATCACTCTGGGACCCCAAAACAGTGAGTAGTAGTCCATGAAACGGGCCAGAATCGGCCAAAACTCCCAGTGTTAATGACCAACACGTAAGCGCATCTTGGGGTTCAATAACTATAGAAATCGATTCTGGACCCCAAAACAGTGAGTAATAATCCAAGAACGGGCCGAATCGCCAAATCATGAAAGTGTTGCGATCGACACGTAAACGCACCCTGTGGTTCGTTAATCATGGAAATCACTCTCGTACCCCAAAACAGTGAGTAATAGTCCATGAAACGGGCCAGAATCGGCCAAAACTGCCAGTGTTGATGACTGACACGTAAACGCACCTTGAGGTTCAACAACTATGAAAATCGCTTCGGGACCCCAAAACAGTGAGTAATAGTGCAAGAAACGGGCCAGAATCGGCCAAAAGTGCCAGTGTTGATGACCGACACGTAAAAGCACCCCAGGGTTCGTTAAACGTGGAAATCACTCGGGACCCCAAAACAAAGGAGTAATAGTCCATGCAACAGCCGAATCGCCAAAACTGCCAGCAGTTAATGGTCGACACGTAGCGCACTTTGGGGTTCAACAACTATGGAAATCGATTCTAGACCCCAAAACAAAGGAGTAATAATCCAAGAAACGGGCCAGAATCGCCAAATCATGAAAGTGTTGAGACCGACACATAAACGCACCCTAGGTTCGTTAATCGTGGAAATCACTCGCACCCAAAAAAAGGAGTAATAGTCCATGAACGGGCCGAATCGCCTAAACCGCCATTATTGACGATCAACACGTAAGCGCACTTTGGGGTTCAACAACTATGAAAATCGCTGGGACCCCAAATAGTGAGTAATAGTCCAATAAACGGGCATAATCGCCAAAATCGCCAAGTTGATGACCGACACGTAAACGCCGCCAGGTTCGTTAATCGTGGAAATCACTTAGGACCTGAACGGGCCAGAATCGCCAAAACCGCAAGCGCTTGATGACCGACACGTAAGCGCACCTTGGGGTTCAAATAACTATGGAAATCGCCGACCCCAAAACAAAGTGAGTAATAGAACAAGAACGGGCCGTAATCAGCCAAAATCGTGAGTGTTGACGATCGACACGTAAACGCATTCTCCGTGGTTCGTTAATCGTGGAAATCACCCTGGGACCCCAAAACAGTGAGTAATAGTCCATGAATGGGCCGAATCGGCCAAAACTCCAAGTGTTAATGACCAACATGTAAGCGCACCTTGGGGTTCATCAACTATATAAATCGATTCTAGACCCCAAAACAGTGAGTAATAATCCAAGAAACGGGCCAGAATCGGCCAAACTGCGAGTGTTGGTGACCGACACGTAAACGCACCCCGGGGTTCGTTAATCATGGAAATCACTCTCGAACCCCAAAACAGTGAGTGATAGTCCATGAAACGGGCCAGTATCGGCAAACTGCCAGTGTTGATGACCAACACGTAAGCGCACCTTGGGGTTCAACAACTATGAAAATCGCCGACCACAAAACAAAGGAGTAATAATCCAAGAACGGGCCGAATCGCCAAATCGCGAAAGTGTTGTCGATCGACACATAAACGCACCCAAGGGTTCGTTAATCGTGCAAAATAACTCTGGGACCCCGAAGCAGTGAGTAATAGTTCATGAAACGGGCCAGAATAGGCCAAACTGCCAGTGTTAATGACCGACACGTAAGCGCACCTTGGGGTTCAACAACTATCGAAAACGATTCTGGACCCCAAAACAGTGAGTAATTATCCAAGAAACGGGCCAGAATTGGTCAAACTGCGAGTGTTGGTGATTGACACGTAAACGCACCCCGGGGTTCGTTAATCGTGGAAATCTCTCTCAGACCCAAAATAGTGAGTAATATGCCATGAAACGGCCAGAATCGGCCAAAACTGCCAGGGTTGATGACTGACATGTAAGCGCACCTTGGGGTTCAACAACTATGAAAATCACTTCGGGACCCCGAAACAGTGAGTAATAGTCCAATAAACAGACCAGAATCGGCCAAAACTGCCAGTGTTGATGACCGACACGTAAACGCACCCCATCAATGTACGGTGACCTTCTGAGATAGACGCCCTCTCAAGCAGATCCTTCAGCTCCCCCGGCCGCACACCAGTTGGTGCCGAACTATTCGGCCCTGCCGGACTCGAGGATACCCTCCGTGATGACACTCAGCTCGCCCGCCTATCCGATGGTGCGGCAGATGGAGGCGCCTCGCTTCCATCATCTCTCGACGACGGTTCTCAAGACGAAGCCTCATCTCGAGAAGGACGGAGATCCGAACTACAAGGTAGAAACTTTGGTTATCCTCGTAAGCAAAATTGTTGGGGAACGAGTAATTTCAAAAATTTCCTACGCACACGCAAGATCATGGTGATGCATAGCAACGAGAGGGGAGAGGTTGTCTACGCACTCTCGTGAGACCAAGCGAAGAGTTGACACAACGAGAGGAAGTAGTCGACGCCCTCCTCCCGATCCACCGATCCCAGCACCGCATTCGTGCCTCTGAAGTTCTTAACACACGCATAGCTCGATGACGCCCCGGTTCCGATCCAGCAAAATCTCCGGATGAATTCACAAGACGACGGGCGCAGGACGATCTTGATGTACTATCACGCAGGCTTCGCCAAGCACCGCGACAATATGACCGAGGAGGATTATGGTGGAGGGGGCACGACGCGGCTGAGGAACAATCTCAAGGATCAACTTGTGTGTCCATGGGGTGCCCTTGCCCTCGTGATATAAAGGAGCAAGGAGGAGGAGGCTGCCCTAGGTTTATGTGTACAGGGGAGTCCTACTCCCACCGGGAGTAGGATTCCCTTTCCTAGTCCAACTAGGAATCCTTCCATGTAGGGGGAGTAGGAGAGAAGGAAAGGGAAGAGAGAAGGAGAAGGAAGGGGCGCCCCCTTCCCTAGTCCACCCGGACTAGAGCAAGGAGGGCGCGCCACCTTTTGAGCCCTTTCTCTTTTCCCGTATGGCCCAATGAGGCCCAATACGAATTCCTGTAACTCTCCCAGCATCTCAAAAATACCCAATCACTGAACCTTCCGAACTCCAATATAGTCGCCCAATATATCGATCTTTACGCCTCGACCATTTCGAGACTCTCGCCATGTCCCCGATCTTATCCGGGACTAACTCCTTCGGTACATCAAAACTCATAATAACCGCCATCGTGAATCTTAAGCGCGCGGACTTACGGTTCGAGAACACGTAGACATGACCGAGACACGCCTCCGTCAATAACCAATAGCGGACATGGATGCCCATATTGGCTCTTTACATATTCTACGAAGATCTTTATCGGTCGACCGCATAACAATATACGCTGTTCCTTTGTCATCGGTATGTTACTTGCCGAGATTCGATCGCCGTATCCAATACCTAGTTCAATCTCGCTACGCAAGTCTCTTTACTCGTTCCGTAATACATCATCCCGCAACTAACTCATTGGTTGCAATGCTTGCAAGGCTTATATGATGTGCATTACCGAGAAGGCCCTAAGATACCTCTCCGACATCCGGAGTGACAAATCCTAATCTTGAAATACGCCAACCCAACAAATACTTTCGGAGACACCTGTAGAGCACCTTTATAATCACCCAGCTTACGCCAGACGCTTTGGTAGCACACAAAGAGTTCCTACGGTAAACGGAGTTGCATAATCTCATAGTCAAAGGAACATGTATAAGTCATGGATAAAAGCAATAGCAACATACTAAACGATCGGGTGCTAAGCTAATGGAATGGGTCATGTCAATCAGATCATTCAACTAATGATGTGACCTTGTTAGTCAAATGACAACCCTTTGTCCATGGTTAGGAAACTTAACCATCTTTGATTAACAAGCTAGTCAAGTAGAGGCATACTAGTGACACTGCTTGTCTATATATCCACACATGTATTATGTTTCCGTTAATACAATTCTAGCATGAATAATAAACATTTATCATGGTATGAAAGGAAATAATAATAACTTTATTATTGCCTCTAGGCATATTTCCTTCAGCCTCCCACTTGCACTAGAGTCAATAATCTAGTTCACATCGCCATGTGATTTACCAGCAATAGTTCACATCACCATGTGATTAACACCCATAGTTCACATCAATATGTGACCAACACTCAAAGGGTTTACTAGAGTCAGAATCTAGTTCACATCGCTATGTGATTAACACCCAAAGAGTACTAAGGTGTGATCATGTTTTGCTTGTGAGATAATTTTAGTCAACGGTCTCATATATTCAGATCCGTAAGTATTTTGCAAATTTCTATGTCAACAATACTCCGCACGTAGCTACTCTAGCTAATTGCTCCCACTTTCAATATGTATCTAGACCGAGACTTAGAGTCATCTAGATTGGTGTCAAAACTTGCATCGACGTAACCCTTTTACTTACTAACCTTTTGTCACCTCCATAATCGAGAAACATATCCTTATTCCACTAAGGATAATTTTGACCGCTGTCCCGTGATCTACTCCTAGATCACCATTGTACTCCCTTGCTTAACTCAAAGGTAGGGTATACAATAGATCCGGTACACAAAGATAGCATACTTTATAGAACCTATGGCCAAGGCATAGGAATGACTTTCATTCTCTTTCTATCTTCCGCCGTGGTCGGGTTTTGAGTCTTACTCAACTTCACACCTTGTAACACGTGCAAGAACTCTTTCTTTGACTGCTCCATTTTGAAAAATCTTGTCAAGGTATGTTCTCATTGAAAAACTTATCAAGCCGCCTTGATCTATCTCTATAGATATTGATGCTCAATATGTCGCAGCTTCACCGAGGTCTTCCTTTGAAAAACTCCTTTCAAACACCTTTGTGCTTTACGTAAAATTTCTACATTATTTCTC
The DNA here is from genome assembly GCA_021437245.1 of Aegilops speltoides. Taxonomy (NCBI): domain Eukaryota; kingdom Viridiplantae; phylum Streptophyta; class Magnoliopsida; order Poales; family Poaceae; genus Aegilops; species Aegilops speltoides. Next base: position 7,411 of record JAHHZJ010003895.1, on the reverse strand, counting down.
GATCCACAATATGTCATACATATACTTATCGAAATGCTATAGTGCTCCCACTCACTTTCTTGTAAATACAGCTTCACCGCAAGTCTCAGATAAAACTATATGCTTTGATCAACTTATCAAAGCGTATTCCAACTCGAGATGCTTGCACCAGTCCATAGATGGATCACCGAGTCTCGTGATATTTTGTTAGCACCTTTAGGATTGACAAAACCTTTTGGTTGCATCATATACAACTCTTCTTTACTAAATCCATTATGATTGCAGTTTTGTTATCCATTTGCCGATTTCATAAAGTGTGGCAATTGCTAACATGATTTGGACAGACTTACATAGATACGAGTGAGAAACTCTCATCGTAGTCAACACCTTGAACTTGTCGAAAACCCCTTTATGCATAATTCTAGCTTTGTAGATAGTAACACTACTATCAGCATCCTGCCTTCCTCTTGAAAATCCATTTAATCTCAATGGCTTGCCGATCATCGGGCAAGTCAACCAAAGTCCATACTTTGTTCTCATATATGGATCCCATCTCGATTTCATGGCCTCAAACCATTTCATGAATCTGGGCTCACCATCGCTTCTTCATAGTTCGCAAGTTCATCATGATCTAGTAACATGACTTCCGTAACAGGATTACCGTATTACTCAAAAGCGGATCTCACTGGTTTACCTCACGAGATTCGTAGTAACTTGATCCAAGTTACATGATCATCATCATTAGCTTCCTCACTAATTGGTGTAGTAGTCACAAGAACAGATTTCGTGATGAACTACTTTCCAATAAGGGAGAAGGTATAATTACCTTATCAAGTTTTCTACTTTCCTCCCACTCACTTCTTTCGAGAGAAACTCCTTCTCCGAAAGGATCCATTCTCAAGAACGAATATCTTGCCTTCGGATCTGTGATAGAAGGTGTACCCAACAGCCTCCTTTGGGTATCCTATGAAGACATATTCGATTTGGGTTTGAGTTTATTAGGATGAAACCTTTTCATATAAGCATCACAATCCCAAACTTTAAGAAACGATAACTTTGGTTTCTTGCCAAACCACATTTCATATTGTGTCGCCTCAACGGACTTTAGATGGTGCCCTTTTAACGTGAATGCGATGTCTCTAATGCATATCCCCAAAACTATAGTGGTAAATCGGTAAGAAACATCATAGATTATACTATATCCAATAAAGTACGGTTATGACGCTCGACACACCATTACACCGTGGTGTTCTGTATGGAGTAGTGAAACTATTTCACATTGTTTTAATCAAGGCCAAACTCAGAATCTCAAATATTTTACCTCTCGCGATCGATCGTAGAAACTTTTATTTTCTTGTTACGATGATTCTCTACTTCACTCAAATTCTTTTGAACTTTTCAAACGCTTTTAGACTTATGTTTCATCAAGTAGATATACCCATATCTGCTCAAATCATCCGTGAAGGTCGAAAATAATGATACTTGTCGCGAGCCTTAATATTCATCGACCACATACATCAAGATGTATGATTTCCAACAAATCTGTTGCTCGCCCAATGTTCCGGAGAACGGCGCTTAGTCATCTTGCCCAAGAGGCATGATTCGCAAGCATCGAGTGATTCATAATCAAGTGATTCCAAAATCCCATCAGCATGGAGTTTCTTCTGCGCTTCACACCAATATGATTTAAACAGCAAGTGCACAAATAAGTTGCACTATCATTATTAACTTTGCATCTTTTGGTTTCAATATTATGAATATGTGTATCACTACGATCGAGATCCAACAAACCATTTTTGTTTGTGTGTATGACCATAGAAGGTTTTATTCATGTAAATGTAACAACAATTGTTCTCTAACTTAAATGAATAATCAGATTGCAATAAACATGATCAAATCATATTTATGCTCAACGCAGACACCAAATAACACTTATTTAGTTTCAACACTAATCCCGAAAGTATAGGAGAGTGCGATGATGATCATATCAATCTTGGAACTACTTCCAACACACATCGCCACTTCATCCTTAACTAGTCTCTCGCTTATTCGCAACTCCTGCTTCGAAGTTACTACTCTTAGCAACCGAACCAAGATCAAATGCCGAGGGGTTGCTATTAACACTAGTAAAGTACACATCAATAACATGTATATCCAATATACCTTTGTTCACTTTGCCATCCTTCTTATCTACCAATTACTTGGGGTAGTTCCGCTTAGTGACCAGTCCCTTTGCAAGAGAAGCACCTGGCCTCGTGCTTAGGTCCAGACTTGGGCTTCTTCACTTGAGCAAAGAACTTGCTTGCCATTCTTCTTGAAGTTCCTCTTCTTCCTTTGCCCTTTCTTGAAACTAGTGATCTTGTCAACCATCAACACTTGATGTTTTTCTTTGATTTCTACCTTCATCGATCGCTAAGAGCTTGGGAATAGTTTTGTTATCCCTTGCATATTATAGTTCATCACGGTTCTACTAACTTGGTGATGGTGACTAGAGAATTTCGTCAATCACTATCTTATCCGAAGATTAACTCCCACTTGATTCAAGCGATTGTAGTACCTGCATAATCTGAGCACATGCTCACTAGTTGAGCGATTCTCCTCCATCTTTTAGCTATAGAACTTGTTGGAGACTTCATATCTCTCAACTCGGTATTTGCTTGAAATATTAACTTCAACTCCTAGAACATCTTATATGGTCCATGACGCTCAAAACGCCTTTGAAGTCCCGATTCTAAGCCATTACATGGTGCACTAAACTATCGAGTAGTCATCATATTGAGCTAGCCAAACATTCATAACGCTTGCATCCGCTTCCTCGCAATAGGTCCGCTACCCAGCGTGCATCAAGGACATAATTCTTCCGGCAAGAATGAGGATAAACCTCGATCACGGATCCAATCCGCATCATTGCTACTAACATCTTTCAACATAATATTCTCTAGGAACATATCAAAATAAACATGTGGAAGCAACAACACGAGCTATTGATCTACAACATGATTTGCAAAATACTACCAGGACTAAGTTCATGATAAATTTAAGTTCAATTAATCATATTACTTAAGAACTCCCACTTAGATGTACATCTCTAGCCCTCTAAGTGATCACGTGATCCAAATCAACTAAACCATAACCGATCATCACGTGAGATGGAGTAGTTTTCAATGGTCAACATCTTATGTTGATCATATCTACTATATGATTCATGCTCGACCTTTCGGTCTCGTGTTCCGAGGCCATATCTCGCATATGCTAGGCTCGCCAAGTTTAACCTGAGTATTCCGCGGTGCAAAACTTTCTTGCACCCGCTGTAGATGGACGAGAGCTTATCACACCCGATCATCACGCGGTGTCCGGGCACGATTTAACTTTGGCAATGGTGCATACTCAGGAGAACACTTCTTGATAATTTAGTGAGAGATCATCTTATAATGCTACCGCCAATCAAAGCAAGATAAGATGCATAAAAGATAAACATCACATGCAAATCAATATAAGTGATATGATATGGTCATCATCATCTTGTGCTTCGTGATTCCATCTCTGCAGCACCATCATGATCACCATTGTCACCGCGCGACACCTCGATCTCCATCGAGCATCGTTGTCGCCTCGCCAATCTTATGCTTCTACGACTATCGCCACCGCTTAGTGATAAAGTAAAGCATTACAGTATGCATTGCATTGCATACAATAAAGCGACAACCATACGTTCTCGCCGTTGCCGATAACTTGGTTACAAAACATGATCATCTCATACAATAAAATATAGCATCATGTCTTGACCATATCACATCACAACATGCCCTGCAAAACAAGTTAGACGCCCTCTACTTTGTTTGTTGCAAATTTTACGTGGCTGCTACGGGCTTAAGCAAGAATCAATCTCACCCACGATCAAAACCACAACGATAGTTTGTCAAATAGACTCGCTTTAACCTTCTCAAGGACCGGCGAGCTATACTCGGTTCAACTAAAGTTGAGAAACCGACACCCGCCAGCCACCTTGTGGTGCAAAGCACGGCGGTAGAACCAGCCTCGCAGAAGCTGCACGCAGAATGTCGGTCCGGCCGCTACATCCAACAATACCGCTGAACCAAAGTATGACATGTGGTAGGCGATGACTTGTATCGCCCACAACTCACTTGTGTTCTACTCTGCAAAACATCAAACCATAAAACCTAGGCTCGATGCCATCGTTGGGGAACGAGTAATTTCAAAAATTCCTACGCACACGCAAGATCATGGTGATGCATAGCAACGAGAGGGAGAGGTTGTCTATGTACCGTGAGACCGGCGAAGCGCTGACACAACAGAGAGGAAGTACTCAGACGCCCTCCTCCCGATCCAACCGATCCCAGCACCGCATTCGTGCCTCCGAAGTTCTTAACACACGACAGCTCGATGACGCCCCGGTTCCGATCCAGAAAATCTCCGGATGAGTTCCACAAGACGACGGGGCAGGACGATCTTGATGTACTATCACGCAGGCTTCGCTTAAGCACCGCGACAACATGACCGAGGAGGATTATGGTGGAGGGGGCACGACGCTGGCTGAGGAACCATCTCAAGGATCAACTTGTGTGTCCATAAGTGCCCTTGCCCCAGTGATATAAAGGAGCAAGGAGGAGGAGGCCGCCCTAGGTTTATGTGTACAGGGGAGTCCTACTCCCACCGGAGTAGGATTCCCTTTCCTAGTCCAACTAGGAATCCTTCCATGTAGGGGGAGTAGGAGAGAAGGAAAGGAAGAGAGAAGGAGAAGGAAGGAAGGGCCCTTCCCTAGTCCACCCGGACTAGAGCAAGGAGGGCGCGCCACCTTTTGAGCCCTTTCTCTCCTTTCCCAGTATGGCCCAATGAGGCCCAATACGAATTCCTGTAACTCTCCCAGATCCAAAATACCCAAATCACTGAACCTTCCGAACTCCGAATATAGTCGCCCAATATATCGATCTTTACGCCTCGACCATTTCGAGATTCCTCGCCATGTCCCCGATCTTATCCGGGACTCAACTTCTTCGTACATCAAAACTCATAATAACCGCTATTGTAACCTTGCGCATGGACTTACGGTTCGAGAACAATGTAGACATGACCGAGACACGCCTCCGTCAATAACCAATAGCGGACATGGATGCCCATATTGGTCTTTACATATTCTACGTAAGATCTTTATCGGTCGACCGCATAACAACATACGCTGTTCCCTTTGTCATCGGTATGTTACTTGCCCGAGATTCGATCGCCGGTATCCAATACCTAGTTCAATCTCGCTATCGCAAGTCTTTACTCGCTCCGTAATACATCATCCCGCAACTAACTCATTGGTTGCAATGCTTGCAAGGCTTATATGATGCATTACCGAGAAGGCCCGAGATATCTCCCGACATTCGAGGACAAATCCTAATCTTGAAATACGCCAACCCAACAAATACTTTCGGAGACACCTGAGAGCACCTTTATAATCACCCAGCTTACGCTAGGACGCTTGGTAGCACACAAAGTGTTCCTATGGTAAACGGGAGTTGCATAATCTCATAGTCAAAGGAACATGTATAAGTCATGGATAAAAGCAATAGCAACATACTAAACGATCGGGTGCTAAACTAATGGAATGGGTCATGTCAATCAGATCATTCAACTAATGATGTGACCTTGTTAGTCAAATGACAACTCTTTGTCCATGGTTAAGAAACTTAACCATCTTTGATTAACAAGCTAGTCAAGTAGAGGCATACTAGTGACACTGCTTGTCTATATATCCACACATGTATTATGTTTCCTTAATACAATTCTAGCATGAATAATAAACATTTATCATGATATGAAAGGAAATAAATAATAACTTTATTATTGCCTCTAGGGCATATTTCCTTCAAAAATAGGGATGTTTTTATTACGTAACCCCCTCTTTCTACTTACTACTGCAGGAGGGCTGATTCCTTAGGGAGATAGTGCGTCGGGCCTCCCTGCACGCAGGACCCTCCGTGAAAATCTCTTCCCCGCCGAGGCCTTGGCCTCGGGTTTTCGGAAGTGGTCCTTTCTCCTTGGAAGGAGGGATTTCGATCCCCTTTCTCAAAAGCCTCCTTGGTAGAGGCGGTAGTTCCTCCGCTTTCCCTTCGCCTTTCCTCTAAAAGCGCAACCTCCAAAGATCCCGACCAAAGACGGATCCGGCGTGGTCTCCGGAGGGGGGGCCGACACTGCTTCAATTTCGCTTATGCTTATCGACTCGCCAAGGAACGAATCGTTAAAAAGCAAATTCAAGAAGGTAAACGAACGGTGTGTCCGGACACGGGATACTTACTTATGATCCGGCGATTGCAGCTTAGGCCGCCCCCGGTCAATTCCGACACACCTCTTATGATCCTAAGAACAATTTGTACATCTCCACGGTGTCATACCCATGAAGTGTTGAGAGCTTGGGCCCTCCGGATTGAATTTACAGACGGAGGGGCGACGCTTGCAGGCGTAAGACGCCAATCAAGATAACTCGCATCACCGCTACCAGATTGATCTCCTCTGGAGGTCTCGAATCCGCCCCGCAAGAGGGGTACGCCCTTCGACGGCCCCGCTTGAGCCCTTGGTCGACCCACGACATCAGCCGCCGTGGAGGGCCCGAGCGAAGATGGCAATGCTTCGCTTGCAGCCCTAGAGCGGTAATATAGAACCACCTCTGCCACAAGCCGAGCCCTCCTCGAAAGAGCCTTGGGCCATGGAGCATCGCCTTTCACATAAACCGCCTCACCAAGACTCAGCTTGACGCCGATCATCTTCTCGCCCATGTTGAAGGTCTTGAGCCACAAACCAAAGTGGGGAGAAAAGGAGGAAGGCTTCAGACGATTTATGAATGATGAGATGTGGAGGATAGACCGGAGCCAGTCATGGAATTCCAACCCAGTAGTAAAACATGAGCCCTCTCACAACAGATCCATCGGAAGCCTAAACCCCGGACGGAGGTGGGACACAAACACGACGCCACGGCCTCGGGTGGAATGACTTGCCTTCGACGGGCTATCTATGCAAAATCTCGTAAGTTAGGTACTTGGCTTCTCTCAAGATTTGTAACGCCCTCCTCCGTGACGGAGGAGGGCATCCACCGGCCCTGAGGGTCGGAGCCGGACATTGTTGAATGTCCGAAGCGCAAGAATCTGGGGCTCTGGGTGTTGGAACTTGGGGCGAGGAGTAGATTCGATTGAGGATTGAAGAAAAGAAACGACCTTGGTCCCATTATAAAGAGGGAGAACACCAAGAGCCGCCCCCGGATCAAGCTGGGACTCGGCCCGATAGAGGAGGCGGGTGACGGGCGCTGGGTTACCCACGTCCGTATTGATGGGAATCCGAATAAAGGGGAACACGGTCTCGCTCGACAAGACGTGTTAAGAAACCGCCGCTAAATGTGCGGAGGGGTATAATAAAAAATGGTTCAAGCAAAGGC